>JAVHNF010031306.1:6977-24607 GCA_034783455.1 Micropsitta finschii | reverse complement strand
TCTTAGTGTAATCGACTGCTGAACCTTCTCACACTCCTCCACGTCCCCTCCCCTTCGATCTCTAGCACTCCTAGTTCAGTGTATGGCATATGGACACCCTACAGGATATGGGTATGCCTGGCATATCCTTTTACATACACCTAGGGAATTCAGGAATTCTTGTGACTTCCTTGAGCGCTGCTGTATTTGTACTACTGGTCAGATCCTTTTATCAGTTTCTGCTATCAGTCCCTGTTTATCTTTAAGGTCTGTTAGCGCGAGTGGCTCATTTCTTTCCCCCACAACCCTTTTTTTACCTGTTGTCTTTTGGCCATCAGTTCTTTTGTGAGGGGTTTTTGAATGAGGACTTGGTTTTCTCATAGACAATACGGAATAGAAACAGGAACATCCAGTATCATTTGCCTTTTATACTTCCCTTCGTAGTGAATGGCTACATTAGCCAGCTAATAATAAAGTCCAGCTACCTTCCTTGTGCTATGTCTAAGTTAAAATATTTCATGGAAGAGTGATCAAAGCAGGCAACATTCAGGTTTATGTTCTGGATTGCTTCTGAAGCAATGCAAAGACAAACCCTTTGAATAACTGCCTTGGGCTTTGGTCAGATTCTGCAGTTCTGCTCAATGATTGTTGTAGGTCTGTTCCAACAGAAATCTCTCCTCTCCTTTTCTCTCCTCTCCTGTTCTAGATATGGCTATGTTATCATTTTTGGCTGCATGCAAGGTAAATGACACACTATTGGCTTGCTAAGCCCTTTTCTTTTTTCCAAGCTTTGAAACCAAATTACAACAAAGTTCTACAAGAGTTATAGAAATTGGCAGGTACCATAGAAATGTTTGTAACCAGTCTCCATCACTTAGCAGGACTTTGTCTTCACAGCTGCAGTGTGTTCACAATGATGTTTGCTGCTTGCGTGAATGCCAAATTGACACCTACTTTGGAAGCAGAATCTGGTTTTCAGCTTGGAGAACAATTCCTATAACATTCCTTTGTGAAATTCCAGCTCACAGTGGATCAAATGTTACAGCTTTTACAGGTTTTATCCCACGGTCTTCTACCTGATTTGCCACCCATCCTGGGTACTGAGGAGAGTGGTTTTGTCAGCCAGCAAAACAGAACCGCATCCTGGGCCAGCTTGCTTCCAAAAGCTGTCCCCCATGAAAAAAAGCACTTGGATAATGCCTCCAGATGTACTTTTCCAAATAAAAAGATACAGTTCTCAAATGTCAGTCCCATTAAAACTCACTCTTTTTACCTTTAGAGTAACAGCCAAGAAATGTGTTGAGCACTCATGGATGAGTCCACATGTGGTGGTACTTCTCTGTCAGGTAGCATCAGGGTCTGTTCTTTCTAAACATAGGGAGTAGGGAGGGCAAACCCAGTTCTAGCTCTAAATTCTGCCTTTCTAGTCCCACTGACCCATGATTATTCTTTCCTGCTGGGGAGATACATGACTTTTGAATTGTGTCCTTCATATGATCAAATTCTATGGAAGAGCTGTTGCAGTCCAAAAACACTGACAAAAAAAGACAATAGGAATTTCCACTGCCTTTACACCAGAAAAGCAAGGTCTTGCGCTAGTTAAACTCTGATGCAACGCTTGGATTTAATTACAGTAGGCCAAATTCTGCCCTCAGATACACCAGTCAACTTGGGTAAGACTTGGCTGGAGGGGACATTTTCAAAGCTAATACCGTGTTATTTTTATAATACCATGCCAAATAGGGCAGAATATATTTTTAGAAACTTTCTCATTTATAATAATAAAATGCTCTTCAAGATGATTCATATTAAAAGAAACAATTATTTTGGCTTGCAGGACATATTTGTAACTATGTGTAGACATTTATTTGGATGCAGTTCAGCAGCATGTAAATTCCGAATGTGGATGTATGCCAGTGTCAGGGAAGAAAAGAACCATCCCAGTGAAGTGAGCTGTTACTCAGTAGCTGTTGCTGTTTCCTTTGCCTGCTACCTCCAAGCTCCCTATAACTTCACAGAGATGAAGAACTGGAAGGAACCTCTAGAGGTCATCTGGTCCATACTTCTGCAGGACAATTTCAAATGGAGGAGGGCAGCCATTCACGAGTGATGGTTTCATACTGCTGTGGTTTAAGCCCAGGTGAATCCAGGACAAATATCTACTGAAAATATCATTAAAAAGGGAAATTCCACACCTTCCCATATTCTTCAGTATTTTTGCAGATGGACAAGCTGTTCCCAGTGGCTGATTTGAACGGCTTTTGATGAAAACCAAATAGATTCCTTCTGTATCTTTCCACTGTGGTCAGGACGAACAGCTGAGCATGTGCTATCCCTCCATGGAAAGTTGTCAGTTTACTTCCTTTCAATCTCCTTATTTAAAAGAGACGTGGTAGAGAGCATTCAGCTTTCCCACTTCATTTATATACACATTAAACCCTCTTTTATACTTGCTGCTATCCTTGGGGTCCTCCAGTTACGTCCGTCTCTTTCAGTTACGGTGCCAAAAGCACCAGCTCAGATCTGACCAGCAGTGAGTACAATAATCATCTCCTGCACATTGTATAGAACATTTCTCAGTTTGCAATAGTCTCCTGTTGTTAACTCACAATTAATCCATCATCCGCCATGAACCTCCTCTGCATCTGCCTGTACTCATTGTTGCCTTCACATTTTAGACCACTTCTCCAGCTTGCCAAGTTCCTTTGCATCCTCATTTAGTCTTTGAAGAGGGTTTGTGGCACCTTTCATGTTATAGCACTCCAGTTCATTACCCAAAACATTTAACTTTTGAAGAAAACTGGGTAGATAATGCTTCAACACTGCCCTGTTTTTAAGAGTGAAGAGCCACTGTTTAAAGTAATAGTTCTGTCATCTATACACCCTATGACAATTTCACTATAGCGTTATCATTTATTTAATACAGCATCCAGGCCTTTCTAAGGACATAGTTATTCTGTGCTTTTCTTCTAACCAGCTAAAAATCAGATTCTTTCTTTCCCTGTCTGGATCCATAATTTGCAAGGCACAATTACAAAAGCTCTATACTTAAGGTGCATGCTCCTAAGAAATAGCATTGTTAAATCAAAGCTATTACTGCTCGTGCTATGTGAACTTGAATACAGGCAGTCTATTTATTAACATGGATGAAAACCTGTTGCAGTTATTAAGCTGTAAATCACTGGTATCCCAGCCATTCTCTGGGAGTGTAGGGGAATGTGAACTCTATTTTGTAACTTATTTGTAATGCAACTTGTGATCTTTCTGTCAAAGTCAGAAAGAGATCCTTAAAGACAACAATTCCCATTTATTCCATTGTATCCCTTTTTCACCAACCTGAAAGCGGGGAGCACTCATTATGCTCCGGGCAGAAAAAGTTGCTCTGCCTCAGGCTGTGTTATCTCCCCTTCTGCCTTCTCACGTCATTCCTAACAAAGAAGCGGTTTTAAGCCATGTTTGAAGGAAAGCTGCTCCAGTATTATCCTGTGGAGAGCATGGTCTGATGGAGCCCAGAAGGTCACAGAGCTACAGCATCAGCAAATGGTCTCTGATCCTGTAAAGCTTCTGTCTGAACTTCTCTGACTTCCCTCTCCCCTGCTCCACTTCATGCATTCAGCTTAAGCTGTCTTTGATGAGGGGTTGAGGGGTTTTTTGCAATGATGAGCTTTTCATTATTCAAAACCAGTTGATATTTTAATGCAACGAGTACTGAAATGAGACACCAAGAAGTGTCTCTGGTGTACTGGACAATGCAATCAGGGGGGTTCATGCATTCAGATGTGAGTAGAATATTTTGTTGCTGTGCTAGGGCTTTTGTATAAGAGGATGCTCTGTCTTCTCCTGGATGAAGTTTCTAGGAAATGAATAGCACAAAGCCATTTCTGCAGTGATTTCTGGGGACAATAATTCCTCAGACACAGGCCTCAGAGAATTAAAAGTCAGAAATCTATCAAAGAATAACTCTTTTTTCCTCAAAGTCTGAACTCCAGAGGATGGATCCTACCTGTTGATAACCCTTTAATGTCTGCAGGCATTCCCCTGTGTGCCTCAGCAAAGTGGGTGTAACATCCATGGGTGTCATTTTAGAACGGACTGCATCTTAGGTTACTGCATGAAAAAGAGCCATACCTCAGCAGAGGTTTGTATCAAAAATGTAATTCAAAATGAGGAGAACCACAGAGAAAACACCCAAACGATGATTTTTAATGAAAAACATTTCTTTTTAATGGGCGTAAAATATCATTTTCTTCAAAAGACTGCATGTTCTTTACATGTTTTCTTCCCTCTGCAATATTTCAACCATACCATTGGGCTGGACGAGACAGTTGTTTCACTGAATTTATGATGCCTTTTCAGTTTGAACTCAGCAGGTCTCTGCCTTCAAATGAAAGGGCTAAAAACCTTTTCCTGCTTTTCCTGAAGAGAAAAAAGAGAACCTTATAGTTGGACCAAATTATTGTACAATGTGGTTACTATTCGTTGTCTGCCATGTATTGTCATCTGGCCAAGGGAAACAAGCATCCTGGTCACTCAGAGGATGTGGTGTTCCTCACAGCAAGTCGATGATCTCAAGATGCTGAGGTGGTTTCATAGGATGCACAATTTGCAGAAAGCCCTAAACCGAAGCGTGCAGTTTACACTGTAAGTACTGGTATGTGGAGCACCGACTGCGAGGTGGGTGTGCAGATACAGCCTTCCCTTCGAGAGTCCTCGAGAGGAGGAAACACAGAGGGGAGCTCATGTTGTTGCCTGTCCTGATGTCCTGCCTATTGAAGTGAACAGAGGAAGGGTCCTAGTAGAGGTTACTAAAGAATAAAGGATAACATTCTGTGTATCATTAACCTTTTAAAGCACAAGTCAGTGGGCTGAGCTACCAGCAGCAGGTTTGCTAAGGAGCCCTGGGGTTTGCTGGCCCCAGGGAGCTCACGGAGCCTGTGGTACCCACCGACCAAGGAGAGTGGCTGCACAAGCACCTCACCATGCTTTTCCCTGCCATTCCTGCTCTGCCATCACCCCATTCTACTGCAGTCTCCCTGCGTCCACAGCCTGATGTGGGAAGTACAGCCTTCCCCACCAGCTGCAGCTTTCCCTGCAGCTCTTGGTCTCAGAGAGAGGGCCTAAAACCTGACATGAAATGTGGGATTCTTCTTTGAATAGGGCTTTATTGATAACCACCACGTAATAATAGGGCCCTGGAGTATTTCCCTTCATTTGCCTTTTGAAAGATCCCACAAGACGTGAGTGATGCTGCTGTGTGGTAGGGGCTTGCTGGAGCCACTTGCAGCGTGACTTGGCACTGATCACTCAGGATACGCGGAGGGCTCGGCACCCCAAGTTTAGAGTTACTCAACCAAAGTGCTGCGTGCTGAAGTCTGCCAATGCCTTGTGTAATCCTAACGGGTTCCAGCATTGCTGTGGAAAGCTACAGGACAGTTAAGAATTTTCTAGAAGTTTTACAGTTTTCTTTTATATCCAGCTTCAGTTTCCTACAAACCATCTGGCAGCTCTTACATGTAAGTTCGTGTTACCTGCCACCTTGCATTTTAAATGGAAATCCATGTGTGACTGAGTCAAATCACTCAATTTAATCACAGGTTTGTTTCTTGTGTGTTTGCATATGGTTAGACAGAGATACTCTTCTTGATATCCTGTTTGGACAGAGAGCACTTGAATTGTTACCTGTTTCTGGCACTTCACCCCTCTCTGGAATAACACCCGGGCTCATTGTTAGACAATACTTGTTACTGTACGCCTTACAGAGTGAGCTGGTCTCTCACTCGCAGGTAGCCTCTAAAGATGAACTTTATCAGGCCACTGCTATAGAAGAGAATAAACCACCTTTTTACAAGTACATTAGCACTAAAAGGAGGGCTAAGAAGAACCTCCATCCTCTACCGGGTACTGCGGAATCCCCGCGACCAAGGATGAGGAAAAGGCTGAGGTGCTTAATGCCGTCTTTGCCTCAGGCTACGCCAGCCCCATTCCGCCGGCACCCGTGTGTGTTCCCGATCTTCGCCGCTAGATGGCAGCAGCTCCCCGGCTAAACCGGCGGGGTTGGCAGCCGCAGCGCACCGGTGCCGAGCCCTTCCCGTGCTGAAGCGTTCCAAACCCCGGCCCCGATCCCTGCTCTGCTCCGGGAGCGGAGAGCCCTGAGCGATCCTCAGCCCTCAGCCACGGGGCTGCCGCCGTGTCCTGCCCCGGCTGCACACACGGGGGAACGGCTCGCAGCCCCTCATTGCCCCCCAAAGAGGGGAGGGACGGGCTGCCGTCATCTTGGATCATCAGCGCATCTGGGTTACCCTGCTGCCCAGAGGTCAGGTCCCCTGTACCAACATCATCCCCAGGGGATGCTTCTGCAGCCTGGCCATTAAAGGCATGAAGGCTCCATCACCTCCGGAGTCAGAAAATCCCACAGTCCCAGCGCCAGCTCTTGTTGTGGTTCAGTTTATGGCCATTGCTCCTCGTCCTGTCACTGGGCACCACTGGAAAGAGTCTGGCACCATCCTCCTGCCGCCACCTTTGAGATACTGACCTGCACTGATGAGATCCCCTCTCAGGCTGCTCTTCTCCAGGCTAACCAGACCCAGCTCCTGCAATCTCTGCTCATAACAGAGATGCTCCAGACCCCAGAGCATCCAGTGACTTTAGGAGCTCTTAAAGCGTTATTTCTCCAGGAAAGGTCGAGATGTGCAGGTGAAACATGCAGCCAAGTTTGAGTTTCCGACCTCAGTGCTCTGCTTCTTCAAAATGCCTAAAGATATAAAGATGCTTGAGTGTCTCAGAGCATGTTACTGTCAATGAACCTGAGAAGTAACTGAGTGCCAGCAGAATTATACCTTGAAGTATACTGAAATCTTCACAGCACTCGTGCTTTGCTTTTTGCCTAAGAAAGGCTTTGATTCAAAGTAGTGATACTTGTGGTCAAAACAAAGTAATGCCACAAATGACTTGGTTTCCAATACTAAGATATGGAAATGCATACAGTGAATTTTAAGCCTGTACCTTAAGAATGTTTTCCATTGAGGCTACTACTTTCATGTCTGACCTTGATAAGACAAATGAGCATAAGGTTCTCAAAAGTTCCTCATTTACAGTGCTTAGGAACTGTATTTGCCTTTCTATCCTATGTTAGGTGATTTTGTTGATTTTCAGGCTACCTGGGTCATTTTCCTCTCTCTTGTCAGCTCATAGAATTATAGAATCAACTAGATTGGGAAAGACCTTTAAGATCATTCCCCTATTCCCCTATTTGTGTTTCAAGGCTGTACTAGAACTTCATTCCCTTAATGTTCAGACATTTTGCTGCTCCCCAGGCAAACAGCTTGTGTTTGCAAGCACTGCCTGTCACTTCTAAGGCTTTCTGAAGCACTGAGGTCTTTTGGAAGGGTAATTATTCACCTCATCTAATGAGGTCTGTGAAATCATCAAACAGAAGTGCCAAATGACTGTGCAATACCTATTTGCTTACTTCGGTTGATCCAGAAATTCAGGGCTTCCTGTGGAAATACTTCCATTAGGATTTTAACACAGTGTTACATCTTCTGTCCTTCCTCTTTTAACTTCCTCTTGGGGCCAAGGAAGCCAAGCAGAGTTGATGGTCTAAATGCCACTTTGATCATCACTAGCTGGCTATGTATTTCAACTGAATTCATTGCTTGGGTTCGCATCAGCTCTTTGTGTATGAGATTCGCCTGCATCACCTGAGTTTTGGATTGACCAACTCCCTTCCGCAGCATCAGCTGCCCCAGCCCAAGAGCAAAACACAACAGTGGCAGAAATAACAGACCGGGCCAAGGAGAGGCCCCGAATGGGATGTAAATGTGGAGTTTCAGTCATAGCAAGGAGGGTAAGAGGAAAGTGCCTTTGAGAACGGGTAAGTAACACTGAGCAGGACTTGCTCCATTTATAAAAGTTAATCATTAGGTCAGTTCTAATTGATAATAACCACCCAGTTAAGCATTGCTCTGCATTTAAAATGGGACTCACGTTCCCTAGTAAATTAAAGTATTTCTTTTAATGTACTCCACAAGGTTTTGGCAGCCTCTTTCAATTTGCCTGTTATCCAGAAGCTGCCTTGGTTGCTGGGCATGCTACAGAATGGCTTTTATGTAGTAATTTACATCTAGTTCCTCCCACAATTAATTATTGTTGTGGGATTGATGTAGTAATGGTAGTAAAGCTGTTGTTTTGATAACAGCAGTTGTTAACTGACCAGAGCAGTCACCATAACAAACACAAAGAGAGCATGGAGTGTAAGAGCATCCCCCACCCGCCTCAGGATTGAAGAGATGCTCATGCAGCCATTCTGTGCAGAGACAGCCCTTGAGCAGACCAGGTAGAGGAATGCCGTCACAGAATGATGAGGTTTGGAAAGGACTTTAAGATCATTTGGTTCCAGCATCCTTCCGGTGATGCTGATTTACAGGATTCAGCTAATTCTGAGCAAATCTGTCTCATGAATGAACAAATTCTCACACATGTGAATGATATATGAGGTGATGGCCCATTACTTAGGGTGTTGGGTCTTTCCTCTGTGTGTACCTACAGACAATCTGTGGAAACAGCAGAAGTCCTGCAGTGTATCATGACTTATTTTTCCAGACTAACTCACAGTTACCATTGTAATGGTATGAATGACACTAAATCCAGTGACAGCTGCTGGATGGATTTTGCCTGGTTTTGGTTGCAGCAGGGTTTGTTGGCCTTTCGAAGCCTGCGTTCAATTTGCTTCTCACCAAATAAACATAAAATCTTGTCAACAAGTTCCTCTTCCTCTACCCTGAAATCTGACGTAAAGAGAAAGCAAGAATATCCCATCTGCAAACTCCTTATGCCTGTCAAGGTCAGACATGAAAGCCAGGTAAGCTGTGGTGTAGCTGTCATTGCCCAGTTCGATTGTTGGTTCTGCTGGGAAAAGGGGCTCTGTTTCTAGAGGCTACAAGGCTCAGGGAAGCCTGTGCTCAGCGCAGAGCACTCCAGTCCTCCCAACACAGAGAGGGGTGGTGGAGGGCAATGGAGCAGATTTGGGCTGCAGGCAGCAAGGCTGACCCAGGCTGCATGGAGCTGACTGACTGCTTAGCCCCAGGACCACCTCCAGCCACCACAGCCACCCTTCGCTGGCAGACCACAGCTGAGGCACTCGTGCCCATTTGTCCTGATCATTGTCCAGCAGCAGACACAAGCCTTGTTCTGTTGCTCTCCAGCCTCTATCCCTGCTGGAGAGCCAGGGCTGCTGAGCAGAAGGGATGAAGGAGCCTTGGCACTGTCCTGGGTTGTTGCAGTTACTTCTTAACCCTGGGAGGTGCTAGGTGTGTGTGTAACCAGGTCAGGAGAAATGGAGGGGGCTGTCAAGGCTTGGGGGGGTTAGACAACAATATCACTAAGCACAAGCAAAATCCTCTAATGACCTTGACTTCCACACCAGCCACCATGGGCTTCAACCAGGCCTATTACTGATCTCGGTGAGAAGAAAAAACCAGCAATTTTTCTCTCTCCCTGTACTACCCCACACCTCTCTCTTTTAAAACAGGGAGAGAGCTGTCTCTTTACTTCCCATCAACCAGTATTGACTCACTGATGCTTCCTCCTGTTAAGTTTCAAGGTGGACCTCATGTCAGCAAATCACATAAGCAAGTGCTTAAATTGGTGATGAGACATTGGCACAGGGTACCCAGAGAAGCTGTGTCTGCCCCATCCTTGGTAGTGTTCAAGGCCAGGTTGGACAGGGCCTTGGGCAACCTGGTCTAGTGTGTGGTGTCCCTGCCCATGCCAGGGGGTTGGAACTAGATGATCTTAAGGTCCTTTCCAATCCTAACCATTCTACAATCTGACTGTATGTGGAGCTGTCAAGTTAACAAGAAATAACTATACAAAGATGCATGAGAAAGAAGAATGCTCATAGCAGATTATTTCCCGAGCTGAGGCAAATGCTTCTGTCATCCAGCAATGCCACTTGACAGATGTTTTACCTCCATCTGGGTGCTAAGTGCTGAGGGTCACACTAGGCCACATCACCTGTGACAGATTAAACTGGAAACAAGGAATACCAAACATAACACAAGGGGGGCTTTGAGCCAAAGTGTTGCAATAGAGGAAACCCTTTAAGACCTTCGGAGGGCGGTTGGGTCATTGGTTGTCCACATTCAGTACAGGAAAGGAGCAAAAAATGTTTTTTACCTACCACTGGAGTTGCATGAGAAGAACTTGTATGAACTGGGATTTGTGTGCAGATCAGTATCATAAAAAGTTACACACTGAACAAGCAAAACCAGCAAGGATACCACTGCATCAGCAATTACTAGAACAAATGAGAAGTATGCTGTAACTCAGGTTCAGATTGAATGGGCTTGAGAAAATACGACCATTCGTTTGCCAGCACTCAATACCCAGTAATATGACCATCCAAGCAATGCATACACAGACATGTTTGTGATTGTGAACACATGCCCTCAACATAAGAAGGATGTGAACCTGTTGAAGAAAGTCTAGAGGAGGGCCATGAAGATGATCAGAGGGTGGGGGCACCTCTCCTGTGAAGACAGGCTGAGAGAGTTCAGCTTCTTCAGACTGGAGTAGAGAAGGCTCTGGAGAGACCTTCAGGGAGGCTTCCAGTGCCTAAAGAGGGTCTACAACAAATCTGGGAAAGGACTTTTTACAAGGGCATGTAGTGATAGACAAGGTGGGGATAGTTTCAAGCTGACAGGAGGGTAGACTTAGGTTAGATATAAAGAAGAAATTCTTCACTGTGAGGGTGGTGAGGCACTGGAACAGTTTACCCAGAGAAGCTGTGGCTGCCCCATCCCTGGCAGTGTTCAAGGCCGGGTTGGATGGGGCTTTGAGCCACCTGGTTTAGTGGGAGGTGTCCCTGCCCACAGTAGGGGGGCTAGAACTGGATGATCTTTAATGTCCCTTCCAACCCAAAACCACTGTGATCACCATTCTGTGATGAATTTCAGCTGCAAGTTTGAAAGTGGTCATTCCTCTTCCCCTTTCACAAGCAGACGTTCTTGGTTTTCACCCACGTATCCAATGCATCTTATAGATTCTTGGTTTAATATGAAAGTTTAAGTTCAAATTCTGAAATATGTGCATCTAACATCTTACTAAAAAGTATGTAACAATAATAGTTGTCATACAAGCAGAAGAAACTTTACGCTTGAGACCTGGAATGATTTACTGGCAAGGATAATGGTTGGTCTGAAAACAGTGCAGGGCATCAGTTGTTTCAGGGCTGGAAGAGGGACTTGTTTCTAGGTGAACAAGAAAAGAAAACTAGCGAGAAACTAGCAAGAACTAGCATGAAAAAGGCACTGATTATTCACAGGAAGGAAATGCTTTATAATCCCTAGTAGCCTTTCCCAAACCTTTGCCCACTGCCTGTCTGTCAGATTCTGAACTGCTAGGTGAAGTGGTAAACCACTGTTGTTTCATTAGAAAGTTTATTTTGAAGTCCTAAGAAAAAGCTGAGTGTGGGCTTGGGCGCTAGAAGAGTCATTTCTTAAATTTCATGGGGTTCTCAAGTTTTGTTTGGCTGTGTCCTGTGGAGGCTGTGCACATACCCTCTGCACACTGTTGGGTGTCTGCTTAAACCACGACAGTGAGCCATAGGGAAGGTAAGTTTCTTCAAAGTTTGCTTATGGAATCATAATTATCAGTTAGTTACATCCAAGCAGCCCTTATAGTGTTCCCATTTAAAAGTGTGATGTAAAAGGTATGTGACAATGAACAAGAAATTTCGATGGTTTGATAGTTAAACCTTCCTACCAAAAGAGGTAGGAAGCACCAAATTCTGTGCCTTAGGTTTCAGGTATAATAAGGCCTCAGTTACTTTGATCTGTAACACATGTATCAACTCGCTCCCTCTTACAAAGCTTGAGGGTGATACTGACACTGAATATGAGTATGAACTGTTTGCACTTTGTGAGAGAGAATGTTGGAGGCCTACCAGATTGCTGACAAGCTTCCATATTGTTTAGGAGTGCAAATTCTTTGAACTGAAAATAGTTCATATTCTGGACAATAGAAAGGTATATTGCTTGCAATGAAAAGACGGTGTTTTGATCATGATAGATGCAGACCTTTTCAATCCTCTTAAAAAATGTTGGTCAAAATAACCCTGAAAAGCCATCAGCCAGCCCTGAATAAGTCTGGATAACTTCTCTAAGAAAGCATATAATTAAATCAGCTTGGAAATCTACCGTGTGGCCGGGCAATCTGCAGCTCGGATATAGCACACTGCACAAGTCATGCCACACTGTAATTAAGGAGGCTGGTTTCCCATGACTGCATGTTTTAACAGATGAATGATGTTTTGTCTAGGAGGATAAATCTCCATTTTTCTCCTTAGTGGAGGTGTTTTTTTTAAGTTCCTCCACAGTGTCAATTCTCCATTGTTCAATGAGAAGTGGACTTTCGCTGCCACCATTCCTCAATGAAGACATTATCAGGTCTCTTCTTTGCAGCTCCCTATCTTCAAAGGAAAGTTGGAGCTTATCTCTGGAATCCGTACCTTGCCCCCATCTAATACTGTTGAAACAGACAACCAGGTCCAAAAGTTCCTGGGAAAGACACAGGCTTATATATACGTGTGACCATGGTAAAGCATAAATATCATTTCTCAGGCAACTGGCTAAGAGCTGCCTTTCTTGACTGATGAATTCTTTTTCACTGCCCTTCAGACATGGGGACCACATCCCCTTCACCAGACATTTGGTTTATTCTGACCCAGCCACCCATCTGGAAGAAAGTGTCAGGTCAAGTAATCAGTTGAGTTGTGGTCAAGGAATGGTAAGGGAGAAAGTCAGGTTCCTCATCTGTAATTAGGCTGTCATCATAATTAAACATAAATTACAGTAACACTGCTGAAGATAGATAGTAAACTAAACCAAACCCAAGCCGAAGAAGCTCACGATCACCCTTCAGAATTGACTTCTGAAGGTGAAACAGTCTCAGGTAGGAACAGCTGGCAACTTAAAGAAAAACAAACCATAGCAATTACACAAACCCCACTTAGTGGAGTTGCTTTCTTCACTTTTCCTTGCCATTCTGGTTATTTTCCCCTTCTTTATTTACTGTGTACCCGTGAACAATCTTGATTGTATTACTGGAGGTGTTTCTTTCTCCCCAGTTGCAGCTTTTCTTCATTAATGGGTATGGATTAAATAATAAGAATTGTGGAGAAAATCTCTCCGTGTTGCATTTATTGAAACTTTTTAAAATTAAAAAAAGCTTACAAGATATACAGGGGATAAAACAAAGTAATAAAAGCAACTCATAATTTGGGTTATCTTTTGTTCATTATCCTAAGCAGAAAATTGCAACCATATGCTTCAGTTGTGCACCTATGTGCAGAAAAATAATTAAAAATCACATCACAAGAATAATACCAGAATGCTACATACTAGCACTGAAACAAAACCAACAAACAACAGACCACCTTGTATTTTCCTTTTATCTTTCTTTTCTTCTTTGTTGCATTTCTTGCCTTCTTACTATGTTTTGTAGAAATGTATTAAGCTTTTTTGAGTAGACAGGTGCCACCCTAATAGTTAAGAACTCCAGAAGGGCCCTGCAAAGTAGAGGAATTTCCCAGAGGGGCTTCGGTGTAGATAAATAGCAAAGAATACTGCATCTAGAGGAAGTCCTCATCTACGCCACCCACACGTGATGATGAATTTGGAACAATCAGTTGCAGCTCTGGAAAGAGCCCTCAGACTCATCATGGCAGTTCTCTGAAACCATTGCTGCAGTGTGCAGTGACAGTCAAAAAAAGCCAATAAATATCAGGCATATCAGGACAGGCATGAAAACAAAGCATGACGTGTGTTTTTGCATCCATGTGAAGCTCTTGTTCAACCACAGCTGGAGGGCTGGAACATTTCAGGACTCTGTCTCCAGAAGGACACAAAGAAGTTTGCGAAGGAACAGCCAGAGAAGGGAAATAAAATGAAACTGAGGGTGAGCTGTCTGTCTTGCCAGGAGAGGTCAAAGGGCTGGGACTAGCCAATTTTAAGCGGAGACACCTGAGGTAGGATATAGTTGAGTTTCACAAAATCATAAAGGTGGTAGATAAAGTGAAGACAGAACTGTTGTTCACCAGATCATGCAATACTAAAAGTAAAGGACGCTCAGTAAAATAAGTAGGAAGGGAGTTTGACAGATACATGAAATACATATTTAAAAGAGAAAAAAACACACATGCTGGATAGTGACCTTTGAGAATGTGCTGCCACAGGAGATGGTGGACACCAATATTGTCAGCAGGTTCAAAAAGGAATTAGACCATTTCAGAGATGAGACATCGCTTGAAACAAATACTGAAAGGAATAGTCAGGGGTGGGCTATGGAGCACCCCTACTTAGTACAACAAATGTAGACACTGAGGAAGTGGAAGGAAAATGACTGCAGGTAGTGACTAGACTTTCATGTACTTTCTAAATTATAACCTACTGGCACTGCTTCATTTTCATTTTTGAAAGTGTAAATACAGTCTTTCACTACAAATTATGCTGTTGGCTTCTTTACATTCAGGGAAATCACCAGCATCAGCATACCTGGAATGTAAAAAATATCCTTACCCAGGAAGGCCTTGTTATTGATCTCAGTCTATCCCCTGTTGGGTAAGTAGGGCCAGGTGGACCCATTAGGGCATTTCTTACATTTTCAGCATTTTAGTTTCACTGTATGTTTAATTTTTTATTTGCAACTTTGTCCTTTATTTTGTCCTCATTCTGCCACCAATTTATTTTCCAAACCCTATTATGCGGTTTGAGATACCTATTTTTTCTTACTGCATTTCCCAGGTAACTATTCTGTTAATGTGCAGTAATACAATCCAAAAGCTGACAAGACTTACAATCGAAGACTTATAAGACACAGCTGTAGCTTCACCACTTACCTTATAGCCTCAGGGTAAGCCAAGTTTACCACATTTTATAACTTCAGAAGAGAATATGAATTCTGTAAATAATTCTGTCTTCCTCTCTGTCACACAGCTTTTTTTCCCTTTCCTCCTGGTTTTCTCAGCCTACTTTTTTTCCATATGGGGTATAGCTTCACAGAAGAGAGCAAACACCACTCTGCCTGGCCACCTAGTTATTTCCCACTTCCTTCTCTCTCTTCCTTATGCTTTCCCTTTCTAAATTGTTCTGTTGACACTGCATGATAATTCATCCCCAGACTTCGAGGCTCTTTAAAAGAACAAACCCACCTGCAGTGGAAGGAGTTAATATTGACTTCTTGACTCAGACTGGTCAACTTACCATTGAAAAAGCTTCTTGTGAATCTTTTGCCTGCAGAAATCCAATTCATAGATTGTTTGCAACAGATCTTTGAAATTTAGCAGGGAAAATGTCCTACAGAGCAAAGATGTATGCTGTTCTGTGTCCCATGGAATTCTATTCAGGTCTGACACAGGAAGAAGCTGGGAGAAAAATATTGTTTTTTCCTATGGCTTACGTTGGCAGCAGCATTCTGGCAGCCATCCAAGGGACCGGCCGTGGGCATTCTCATCCCAGGCATTGTCCACTGCACACAGGATTGTGCTGGGAGCCTGACACCCTGGCTGTAGCTAAAAAGCTGTCATGAAAGTGAAGGTTAGAAACAGCAGAGAGAGAAAAAACAAAACCACACTCTGTAATAGCTCTCTCTAAACCCAGCACATAGTATCTCTTTGATCTCTTCCTTTAAAGGCTCAAGAGCACCCTTATTTTGAAGAAATTCAAGCCATAACTCCTCTGATGATCACCTGTGTGCTGCACAGGGTCCAAATCTCAGCAGAGATTTTTAAGAGTTACTTGGGGCCTTTCCATTTAAGGAGGAAATGCTTCCACAAAAGTAAAATATTTTTTCCTTTGGGAAAAGGCTTTTTGTGTGCAATATGTGAGGTGGGAAGAAGTGAGTGGGGAATCTTGATGTTAGGATGGGATATTGACACACAGGTGAACAAATTGTTGTTTATTTTGTAGTAAAATGTGGTCCCTGGTGATGCTTTACTCACTGTTTATAAATGAGGCCAATATGCTCACCTTCAGGCTGTTTCAGCTGTCAGTGCTCATCTGGAGACAAGACTTTGCCCTCAGTTTTCTCACAGCTCTATGTGTACAGCAACAACAAACACATCTCTCTTCACCAATGTAAAATCTGTATGTTATGATAAAAGTAGAGGAAAACCAAGAATAATGGAAATGCATGAACAGCTTCTAAAGAACTGTGAATACCTATTCTAACTTAGGTTGTATTTTGCAGATGATAGCTCCTTATCAGAAACTCTGTCTGATACTGGTAATGTCCATAGCACAGGTAACACAAAAGCATCTAGCAGAACTAAATTCTGAAGGTTATGTTTTTACTGTAAAATAAGAAGGAAAAAGCTTTAGGAGTAATTATGTTTTCTGTGAGAAAAGAATCAGAAGTAACACTTTTTGATGAATTCTGAAAAACTTCTGATTTAGTTGCTGTGAAGCTGGTTTCTGGGCTACATGGCCTTCTTTAGAAAGAAATTAAGAAAATTAGGGCTCTGATGGTGGAAAAAAGGGGACCTACTTTAACAACTCTTTTTTTCCCCAGCCTCTGGAACAGAGGCTGTGTTGCCTGTCACTCAGACTCCAAAATACTCACTTTATAGTTTTAGGCTAATTAAACCCAATGCTGTTGCTGACAGTCCATCCAGACTGTGGGATGCTGTAACAGGTACAGGGAAGCATCTTTGAAGCCAGCCCAGAGCAGGAATACACACCGGTGTCCTCACCATGCTGTCACTATGTGTCACTCAAATCCCTCTGGCTCCCTTGCTGTTTGGATTCTCTTTAAGGATGATTTACAAATGCCATGGTGTATGTATCTGTGCTCCACACCCACAAGCTTTGGGTGTGCCTGTGCTCAGTCATTACAGTTTTGGATAAAGGACAACTCTGAGACTGGAGGCTCGAGTTCAGTCATAACTGATCCTTTCAAATAAGAACAAAACAGAATCAAGTGTTTTCTTGTTTCAGAAGGAAGGCGATGCTATCTAAAAAACTTCTACCTGTAGCATTGGTAACTAATAATTAACTGTTAAGTACTTATTTACAGCAATTGCAGAATAATGGGTAAACCCTACGTGAGTGGAAAAGCTGTGACTCATAGTGCCGGGCCTGGTGCTTATTCCCTGGTCTATCCTTTGGTGCCCTTGGTTGGAAGTATGAAGATAATCACAGAGCAGATGTGGCCTGCAGTAGTTGTACCTGTCCAAAAGCATGTCATCTTGTCAACTCAAGAATATGAAGGGCATGCACACCAAGAATGGAATATATATAGGGAAACATTATTATTACCTCTGCTGTATAGCTACAGCCAGTGCTCAGCTGTTATCTCAGGTAACCAAGATTTTAGCAAATGGTCATTAAGTCTGTTTTCTCATCTGGTATGTTTCTAATCCAAATCATCTCATATAACTTTAGACACTAATTGCAGAAAGTTCTACATCTGAGCTAGTTTTCTGGGCTTCTTTTACAGCCAGTCAACAGATAAAGTCATGTCTGGGACATAATCACTCTGGATATGCTGGGGAGGCAGTGAGTAGCTCCACCAAAATTCCTATGTTTCTCTTATAACAAATAAGAATATTTTGCCTTTAATCTTTCAGAGGGATGCTTTAAACTATTCCATTAATA
>JAVHNF010031299.1:0-12429 GCA_034783455.1 Micropsitta finschii | reverse complement strand
ATTGAACAATTGGAGAAATTGACATTGACAGTAAGAGAAAACTGCGGGGAGATGGCAGGATGAAGGGAATGTGGCTAAGTGGAGTTGGATCTCGTCACACAGGGCTTTTGCCTTCACAAACAGATATACGATGCAATTTATATTTAAAATTCTCTCTATAAAGACAGTATTGATCACAGATTCCAGATCAATATGTTGCAATTACAGCAGGCTTTAGAGGCCATCTGTCCCCAAGCAAGAACACCGATATAACCACCTCTATATATTTTGAAAAGCGCTACTGATATGTGCCCATCTTTTCACAGTACAACCGAACATATTACTTTTGCTCCCAGGAAGTGTGTTTAGGAGCTACATAGAGTTGTCATTCCTGGCTGTTGGCCATACAGGAGGCCTCAGACCAGCTTTTTGTTTGGTTTCAAAGCCACAATGGGGTCAGTGACAGTGTGGGTTTGCTGGCCTGATTTTCCTGCTCTCCCTTACAATTGATCCCGCAGGTTGCAACTTTCCGTTTTGCCAAACCTCTGTTCTCAGTTGGGAATGATCAATAAGAGGTTGCTGAATTTCACTAAAACTAAAATCTTTTCAGTAGCGGTGCTGAAGAGTTGGAGCTGGACATTGAGAGGTGTTAACTGAGCCTTTTGATACGTGACTTTAGACCACAGTGAATAGAACATTTGAAAGTTGTACCTGTAGAATAAATGACATGCATCTGAAGCTATATTTCAATTCATGTTTCATCAAGCTGAGGCCCTAATTTGTCAGCACCCGGAGTCAAGATGTTGATGGCCCTGATGAGCCATTGTGTAGTTATTCCAGAAAGAAATGCTTCCTGGATTTTCTTTTTTCTTCTTAATTATTCCCTGCAGTGGTTGACTTCACACAAGCACACAGAAATTAGGGATTTTATTCCCCAATTGTCTGCTGAAGTGAAAGAATACAAAATAAAAATAATGGATTTATGGTGATAATAAAAAGCCAACATACCTTTGCAAGTGAACATGTGCCAAGCATAAAACCTGGGTGTGCATCCCACACGCACTGTGCTGTGTTGTGCCAGCATGTTCCTAATCCTCCCTGCAGCCGCCTCCCTCCAACTTCATTTCAGTCTTCAGCTTTATACCAATATCTAAAACACAGAAGCCAGATTCTGAATGCATTTATTCCAGTGTAAATCCAGAGCTACTCCCTTGAATTCAGTATATTTACCCTCTGCCTACGTGACTCCAAACACTGTCCTTATGCTCCTAACCTTGGATTCCTAACATGTTTAGATGGTTTTGAAAACATCTTCAGCAAACAGTCTCTAGCTCAGTGCAGATTAAATCTAAGGCACAGGCTGCACTTCAGAAGTTTTATCGTTATGTCAGGGAAGTGAGTGCAAAACTTTGTTATTGATGTGGCTATGCTGGTGAAAGTCCTCATGTAAAAACAGTTGTATCGCTATAAAGCACTTTATACTGGTGCAGCTTATTTTGCTTTGCTGGACCACTTTTATATCAGTGCAAGCACTTTTATCCCGGTATCCTTCAGTAGATAAAGCTTAAGGTGACACTGGTGATTCTTGCACAAAAGTGTCTGTCCAATATTTTCTTCGAGAGCATTTTTAAAAGTGGAATAGCTGTACCACTGGAATCAACTGCACAGTAATAAACTTCCAGTTCATCATCACTCTCAGCTCATGAAATGTCTTCAGGTCTTTGTAAAGAGCCCTGTTTGAGACAACAGATTAAATACTAATCCTGGCAGATCGAACATCTCCACTTGAGCCCATACCATGTAGCTGAGCTAACTTTTTCCTTTTTATTTTTTTATCTAAGTAAAGGCAACAAATTCTTTCATTAGATGAGATAGCAGCAAAAAAGATCAATCTTTTAAAAAGAAAACAAAAGTAACAACGTGCAAAAATGCAGCTACACTAAATGCAAGGAATGCTTTCCGTTAAAAGCCACATCCTCAAGTGGGCATCAGCCCAGGTGGGGGATGCATTTACAGTACTTAAACATCCTTGCATGTCTCAAATGTGGAAAATTTATATGGGCACTTACTAACTACTCATGTAACATTGAAACAATACATACCTGTATATATCAAGGTAGATTTGCAGTGAGATACAGACCTCTTCTGCTATACACACTCAGAGGCTTGTGCGCAAACAAGGCACAGTGTGCCGGGTGTGTGTCTGCTTGTGAACAGGCAATGATGCTGGGGCTGAAGTAACAGCTGGGTACTGCTGGCACCAAGTGAGGCAGCAGATACCTTCAGGATGTACAACACAGTATTTTGGCTTTATAATGCAGCAAATGCTGGAATGTGCAATACAGGTTGCAAAAGCTGACAAGCTAAACAGTTCTTATTTGGCTCAGGGTACTTCACTGTCATATGTCTCTGGTACAATGTGTCCTTTTGTCTCTAGTGCTCAGGCACCACTTCTTAATCCTTTCGTGTTTGGGGTTTTTTTCTGTACATTTGTTTTGGTTTTTATTATGCTGAATATGTCCGCAGCAATCATGAGAGATCCACACCCATTTTAAATAATAAAGCATAAGTGGCCATAATAGTAAATTTGATGGGTTTGCTCTGCCCCAGCGCTTGTGGTATGTAGTAAGTTTGTTATTGGCAGCATCTTCAGGTTACATCTGTGACCCATGGTGTTAGGTCTAGAATTTTGTTTAAAAAATAATAATAATAATAATTAAAAAAAAATCAAAAGCTCATTTCTCTTTAAAAACAATGTATATACTACAAATCTCAACCCGGAAAGATTAAACACATTTTTTATATGAGCAACGTGAATGGGACTCCTTTCCGAGAGGACTCACGGTGACTTTATCTGTAGAATGTTTCAGTGCTTCTGCACTCATTTTGTAACAAGTGCATGCTGTATAGAATATATTGCCTGTATACTTAGAGTGGAGGGGGGGCCAAGCTGCTTTTCATTGTGTACTGCAGCTTGTTTGGATGAAAAGTCACGCCTTTGAAGCATTTTTATACTGTACATATTTGTATATATTAACTCTATTGCCATGTTCTGAACACAGATTTTGTTATATTTGCTTGTTTCGGTTTCCTACAAAAATTGGTCCATGACGGGAAATACTCTTTTTCTTTTTTTTTATATAGAAAATATGCTTGTAATTTCTGTTTGTTTGTTTTCTTGGTCATCATCTTTTAATGGCTCATAAAGGAATTTAAGATGAGTTTTTGGAGGAACTCTGAAATACAAGTCTGTGTTTGCATGAGACCTGCCCAGTTGCTGGCTATAAAGGGGGGCGGGGGGAAGAGGGGAAATCTAAATCAAGTTTTGCTTTTAAAGCATGCTAGTCCCATGGGAAAACTCATACATGTACAATTATTCTCTTTGTATTTTATCTAATAGTGCCTGAATTATTATTATTTTTTTTTAATATCTTCATGGAGGAACAATTCATAATTGTCAAACTTTGAAACATTAGCTTAATTTTGTTTTCATGACCTCTCATTTCTCCTCCTTATTTATTTTGTTGCTGTTTATAATGGGCCCCAAGGCCATTTCTGACATTGCAGTGTTCTTCTTCCACATTAAGGATGTTTTTAAAATTACTAAGATTATTGAGCCAACAGGCTGTTTTAATCAAAACCATGTTTCACTTGGGTTAGATGATTACGAATGGTCCCTGCAATGGCAGAACCCTTTCTGCTGGGAGGACCCTACCACCTAGTGGCCCTGAAGCATCAGCACAGAGATGCATCTTCCCGATATTCCCTGTCTTTCTCAAAGGCAGGCTGGCAATTTTGCTTCAAATTATTTGCTTATTATAACTAACTTAAACTAAACAAATTGATAATGTTAATGGCATTTTTTTTCCCCTTTGGTTGATTGCTAAATAAATTCGTATAATTTATACTAGAGGAGATTACTGCTTTTATTGTTTTGGGTTCCCCCAAACCAATTATTAACAATCAGGACTATGTATCTCATTAAATTTAAATCAGGTCAAACCTCTTTATCTAAGGCCTTTTCTGATACAGGAAGACGACTGTATACCAGTGCATTTAAGATGTATTTCTGTGTATGATTTTGCAGCATTGAAATCTATGATTCTATTCATGGTGATTTTTATTTCTGTATTTTTACCATGGTAAATATACTGTAAAAACAACAACAACAACAAAATCCCTCAACTTTACCATAGAAAACATCACTTTTTATGCCCAGGGATATTTTTTTAAATAAAATCACTGCAGTTTTAGAACTGTAATTAAAGCCCTCAATAATAAATCACACATCTTTATCTGTTGTGTTTAAAAGGAAAAAAAAAAATAGCCCAAACTGCTCACATAATCCTGAATGCCTCATTTCCATAAAAAAGGTTTCTATACATATATTATTTACATTTTTAAACATGGTAATTCTTTCCTTTGTGGCATAAAATGTCTCTTTTCCACTGCAGCTATTGGAAAGCGACTGCTCACATCTGAAATGTTATCGTAATTTGCATCAGGAAACCCAACTGCAGACATTAAGGACTTGGGTGTGTTCAATTATGATTTTGCTGGAGGCTGTCCCTCATTTTAATGCTGCACTCATTGAACTACCTTTCTGAAATCTAGCTGATACGGTTCACCATAGACATGCTTCACAACATCATTAGCTTTGCAAATGGCTTCATTTCAGTCAATGCAGACTTCAGTTTTGGCCAATTGTAAAATGGAAATTTGAAAAGGAAAAAAAAAAAAAGAAAAAAAAAAAAACAGATGCACTTAAAACATGAAAAGAATTATTTATATGATAAAAATATATTTAGATTTTCAAAGCACAAGACTGAACAGAAGTGCTCTTTTTATGCTTTCTGAAGATGTTACTGTTAAAAGTCTTTCTACATCAGGCTTAATAAATCTGTAATGACATTTGATGGATTGATTTTTGTGTGGGTTTTTCTTTTCTGTCTTTCTTTCCTTTTTTTTTTTTTTTTTCCCCCTTTCCTTTCTCTGCAGGGAGAAAAAGACTGACCTGGAGAGGATGTGGGAATAGGAAAACCACAGGAGTGTGCCTGTTTCAGTAAAACTCAGGAACGATTTCTAGCAGCCTCCTTTCACTTAAATAATAATCACTTAAACTAAGGAAAAAAGGAAAATCCAGCTCCACACCATGCATTTGTTTCTGCGGATCTTTTTCCTTTCCCTCATCTGGCTCCTCTGACCACTCCATGCCTGGGTTATTTATGGTGTAATCTACAGCGAGGCATTGGGCTGCTGTCACACAAATTCAAGGCTCGCTAGCCATAAACCAGGCATGATTGAGATACCAAACACCCTTCTCCCAGCGCTCCACCTCAGACGGATGGCTCTGTTTAACACTTAGTTTCCCTAAGCACTCCCCGGTCCCCCGTATCGTCCCTGGGAGGGGGTGATGTGTCACACACCCGAGTGCGGCGGCGCACGCCGCTGCCGGCCAGGCCCTGATTATTGACTGCTGAAGAGAAGCAGCTTTCCATGGCAGAGATTCCAGGCTTGTGCTCAGTAAGGTTGGACGGGCGCAGTCTCACCTGTAGCTGTGTTCAATTGCCATTGCTCCTCCTCGCCGTGATGAGCAGCAGAGCCCATCTTGCATCAGCTTGGCTGATGGAGCGGCTGCAGTCCCGGGGGCCAAGCATCCTATCCACATGGTCTCTGGTCCATAAGAAGGAGAGGATGGGTATCCCACACTTGTGGCAGGGAGAGCAGAGGGGAGGAAAGTGCTGGGTGAGTTCCCCTCACTCCACCATCACTTTCTCCTCTGATTTCCTCCTGCCTTTCCCAAGCCCCTCTCAGGATCTTTCCAGCCTGGCTTGGAGGACAGGAGCCACTTAAGGCATCACTCACCCACTCTTCAGCTGCCCATGACCATTGCAAGGCTCTGCACCCTTCTACCACCACCCAACTCCTTGGTGTGACCATCCCACACCAGCCTCCCATGGCTGACCTACGGGAGCTCCCATTCAACCTCTACACACCGGGTGGTTCGTTAGCAAATACACTTCAGAGATAGTGCCTTGGATCCTGCAACACTGACTTTTTTAAGTGATTTTTTGGTTTTTTTAAGGAATATATTGCACACATTTCAAGAAACCCCTCTAGGGTAAAATAAAAAATATCTATAGATGGCTAAAATAACAAATGAATCATAAAACACAGAGATGGAAAAGCACTATTAGATCATCCAATTTATCTTGCTGTCTGCCAATACAGGTTTGTTCCCCACAGACCGCTCCCCAGGGCTTTGTCTAGCCTTTCTGACTGAACTCCAGCACGGGGTCCTCTACCACTTTCCCGGGAAGAAGTTAATGGTTCAGGCATGTTTTATAGGTACAGGGCCAAATCCTGGCCTGAAGGGAGCCTCACCTGCCAGGCACAAGGCACTGACCCTGAAGCAGCAGCACCCGTGCCACCGAAGCATGTTTTCCCCTCCTGCCCTTGCTCATGGCCCCTGGCCCATGCCATCCCATAAGGCTGCAGGGCCAGGGCTGTGGTCCTCAAGGAGCCCTGGATCAGCCAACCCGCGCTGCAGTGTTCCCATGTGGATGGAGACTGCCAACTGCAGGCGGCTTTTAGCAGGATGAAGAGACTGCTCTAATTTATTCCAAGGGTTTGAACTCGTATCTGTTGTCTGTTTTCTTAATTATTGGTGATACACTCCAACAGGAGAGCAAACAAACAAACAAAATCAACCCCTCGGCTTCTCAGATGGATGTTTTGGCTACAGGGCAGCTTTGAAAGCTGGTTCAGTTGGTTTTGCTTGCTTTTATTTTTTTCTGCTGCTCTTTAAAACTATCTTGATTTAATAAAAGTTCAATGTTTTCATAGGAAAACCAGGCTGGGCGGTTTGATTCTTTATGTACAACAAGGATATTGCATTATTCAACAATTCAGGAGTAAATCTAATTCTGCCTACCTTTGCTGAGTGGTTTACAATTTAAATGGCTGGTCTGACAGTGAGGTCTGGGTGCTAAGGAGACATCGATTAGCCCTGGAAGGGCACCAGGGTTATGGTACAGAGGAGTTCAGGTGGGACATCAACAAATCTATGGGAGGCAGGAGAGGAGGGCCTGGGCCAGGGGCTGGGGTTGTGGGGTTATCTGGCCTTCCTGAGACCACAAAACAGGAAGGGCCTACTCTTTGCTCTGAGGTTTAACAGCACAGAAGTGCGACCCGAGCTGGGCACCCTCACACACATCCCTGGTCAGTGCCCTGATCCCCAGTGGGTGAGGTGGAACCGGGACTGGGGACCCCTCTGCATGGAGCCATCGCTCAACTCCTGGGCACGAATGTTGGCTCATCCCATGTTTCTGAGTCGAGCTGTGGCAGGGCTGCCGAGCACAGTGCACCCGGCCCAGCGCCCCGAGGGGATTCTGTCGCACAGGGCACTTTGATAACAAGATTTATGGTTGGGCAAACAAAGTCTGGAGGAACACGAGGCAACCCTGCATACCCGCAGCACCTGGGCCCCGCTCACACCGGCTCCTCAGCCCCAGCTCGGAGGCAGTTCTGGAGCTTTTTCAGCTGGGCTCCAGGCCTCATGGACAGAGAGGTAACAAATATCACAGGAAAAACAGTCCAGAAATGGAGCAGAAAAGTTCAGGCTGCATCGAGCTGGTCCTTACCAGCGGCACCAAAGGCACAGCGAGATTTAGGCTATGTGCATGCAAGGGCTGAACAGGCCCCTCCTCAAACTATGTCTGCTCACATGCCCTGCTTGTGGTGCTCAGCAGCACAGTTGGCACCACAAATGAGCAAGCAGGAAAAGTTCGGGATGTGCTCATATGGGATTCAGTAGGAGGATACAGTGGTAGGGTAAAGAAAGCACAAAACAGTAGGCACTCAGCTCCCCCTACCCCAGGGCTTTGCAGCACTTCAAACCAGCAGTGTGCCCTAAAGGAGTTCTTGACCAAGCTGTGCTTTAGGGAACCACAGTTCAGATGCTGCCTTTGTTTCATCAGCCCTCTGCAGTCTTGTGGAGCAGCATCCAGACCGCTCTGCTTTGTAAAATTTAGGGCTTGGGCAAAGTTTTCTGCAGGCCAAACGGGAACCTAGGCTAAGACCTTGGATGCTGCCCATGACTGTCCTGCAAAATACACCTGAGGCCCTGAAATATTAAGTGCATCATGTATCTGGAGGGCCTTAGTGAGAGAGGAGAGGAGGCTTCTTGCAGAGACAATCAAGATAAACCTGAACACTAACAAGAGCATTTGGGAAACAAGCCTGCCTGCACGCTGAAAGTATTTATTGCAATGGTACTGTCACTAGAAAGGTATTTACAACATTTTTAATAGAGAAAAGACATCCTTGTGCTGGTGAAATGGTGCTTTAATGGCTTCAATGCATTTAGAGACTTCGTCTGGCTGTGGTGATGAACACCACCTTTGTAATGCTGGAGAGACTCTGGCCTGGGGTTGTTCCTAGAGGGACCAGACAGAACAGGGCTGCGATGCTGAGCTTGGACATTTCAGGTGCTACGGCAAAGGCAACATTGGACTACCTAAAAGACATATTGATCAGAGAAATACACCTTAAATATAAAGCTTCATGTTTAGAAATGGATGCCAGCTTTATGTTAATACTCTAATTTAGAATGATGCAGGTATAGCTATGGTTCCTCAGTTATCAGAGCTGGCTCTCCACCAAGAAGCCCTTTTTGCTGGTAGACTATCACTGATCCTCATTTTTAAAGCATTCACAACCAAATTCACTGAATCTGGCTTTTTGAGCGTGCAGGTCAGAGGCACGATGCGGTTCAGGTGTTCCAAACCTGGGCTTTGTAATTCCAGTGTCAGAAATCACTGACAAGTAAAAAAACCAGAAAGCCAGAACCAAAACCAAATCTAAACCGTTTGAAACACTGGGACATTCAAGTGTTCCCATGTACTTGACAAGAACTGAGCAGCATCAGAAGTGTTTAGGAATTTTGTTTGCTTGTTTTCCCTAACTAACTAATGAAATATCAATAGCTCTGGATAAACTCATCCCAGAATACACTCGGGTTAAATTAACAACATGAGAGGCCCCTGAGCTTAGGAAAACAGCAATAACGCAAGGTTAGAGAAGGGGGAAATCACATTTTCTATATAGAAAGTCCATCTGTAAGCAATTGTGCTAATGCTTTAAAGATGATCAGCTCGGGCTTGTGGAGTCAAACAGGAAAACAGCTCAAATTCTTATAGGGAAAGAAAATTTTCAACCTGAAAACAGATTCTGTCAAAATGTCCAAGGCCCAGGTTTAGGTTCTGCTAAACCCAGACTTTTACAAGACCCAATTTGAACAGAAACACTGAGCCCAGTTACCCTTTAACCGCACAGAACTGTTGCAGAGGGAGGGAGACAAGAAATACAAACCCGAACACAATGCTGACGGTAAATCAAACAGAAACAGGAATTACCAAGTGCCAAATCTCACCTTCATCCGACTTTGTGGATGCACAGAGAGGGTGCTCGATGCTGCCACTGGGAAGAGCCTTCAGCCAAGGTATTATTTGCACTGAAGTTTACCAAAGAGTTGAACCTGGAAAAGGTGTCACAATAAAGATAAGGTCAAGGATGGAAACCAGCAGATGTATTGGCTGAAAAGCTGCAGACTGCTGGGAGGCTGTGGTGGGAGAGAGCTGGAAGAACACAGGAGTTACGAAGTGCAAGTTTGGTGAAAATCTGCTTTGGCATTAACTAAATTAATTCTAATTTCACTCAGTTGTTCTGATCTCCTCTTTCCTCTGAACTATTTATGCTCAACTTTGACATTAAAATTTCATTTGCTTTGCTCAGAATTACTTTATTTAGCAAAGTTTAATTAGATTTTTGAGCGCATACATATGTATATTAAAAATTCAGAAGTGCCCTAAACTGAAATAACATCTTTCATGACAAAATGGGAACTTTTTTTTATTTCATAAGAGGGGGCATTTTTTAAGCGAAAATTATTCCCTGATTTTCCAGAGTTATCGGAAACCCGAGCAGCCTGCTCTTTCCTCAGCTCGGACGTGTAACACAGGTTCCGGCTCACTATTTACCACTTGTTCCAATAACAGCACTGAAGATAAAGGAATAAGATCCCAGAAAGGTTCTTTGCAAGTGATTATTCACCAAGAGAAAAAAGAAATCATTAATTAGGTCATGACTTTCAGAGAGGATTAATGAAAATATTTTAGACGTGGAAATGAGCTTAAATGCCAAAGCGTTCAGTAATTATTTATCAGACCAGATTTGCAAATAGTTTTATACCTAAGAATCACACAGAGAAATGTGTCTCACAGTGATGTGCACCACGTTATTAAATGCACCGTTTAATTAATCATAAAATCTCGAGCAGTCAAAAATAACGGTAGCCAGCAGCTAAACTGCACACTAAATCTGCTCTGTAGCAACACATTTCAGTAAATATTGATAGGGTGAGAAGAGAAAATCAGAGATAACGGGTCTGTATCTACAGATTCCCTTCGGTTCATCTCACTTGTCAGTGAAGGTTTTGGTTATGCTGTGATTTCTGCTACAGATTACTCAACTCGATCCACATCTTTCTGTGTGCATGGTCTGTTCCGGGGCAGTTCTGCGTTTGTGTTATTTGTATCTGCTTTTATACAGCTGCTAATTAATTTAAGAATCTGAAGGAACCTCGGCCTTAGGACTGGCAGCCGGGCTGGCTGCACAGGGCTCATCAATCCCCTGGCTCGGTGCAAGTGGCTCTCTCTTGCCAACACCGCCATCTAATGCCCAAACACGCTCTACACTCCCATGAGCAGGAGGAACCTCGATGCTGTGATTGCTTTTTCCACACCTCCTGATCCCAGTCCTGCCCTTTCATCCACCACTGTAAGAGCAAGTAAGTGGGGTGGTACTGCCTCTTCTTAGGGTGCTCCCTACATAGACTGTTGGTAACAGCCTTTTCCCTCCCACCTTACAGAAGGAAAGACGCGTTTGTGAAGTGTCGCACAACAGCACAAGTGACCTCCTCAGCTCAGCCCACAGCAATGGTATTTTGTGTGTAGGGAGAATAAAAGGGAGAAAACTTCCAAAGAGGAGCCAGGTTTCCCTAGTTCTAAGTTTCATTACACTCAATCCAGGAGCCCTCCCTCTGGAATGATGCTCCCGTAGCTACTGGTCTTCCCAGTATTTCACATGAGACCCAGCACTGGACTCTGCACCTACCAACAATGAATTCCAAACTATATATCATATAACTGACCCTTGTTACAGACGACAATACATCTCAAAATGGGCATGCTTGTAATTAGCTTGTAGCTACTCAATCTGCATAATTATACATGGTAATCATGCTGTAGCATGTTTGGAAATGCTGGATCTCATTTTCACCAGTAATCTTAAGTCATGTGAATATCTACTTTAGATGTTATGAATTAATATTAAGATGAAATTGAATTAAATGTACTGATTTTAATGTCATGAATGCACTCATAAGTATTTTTTCCCCTGAGAACCATCTGCAATTTGGAGACTTGCTAATCCTAATTAAATGCACTTTTCTCAAATGTGAGCAAATGAACAGAGAAATCTGCTCAGTAACACAACCTTATTTTCTGATTGCACAAAGGGAAAGAAGAAACTGTTTTGTGATTTAACATTCTTCCTCATAAGAGAAAATGAGTGTTGCTTCTTTATATTTTCATGACATACAGTAGTCTATGTATCTTTACTGATAACTCATTAAAAGCTTAGGAAGATCCCTCAAACAAGTGCTTTTGACGCTGGTCTTATAGTGCCTGTAACCGTTGTTTTACTCGTGCTTTCCAACATTTTAGACAGAACATTAAGTTCTCTGGTACCTCCAAGCAGGGTAACAAACAGAAGCTGGCACTCCACAGGTTACCATGCAAAAGCAGGGCTTCACCAGCATGGCGATGGTGGAAGCCAGAGCAGCCCAAGGGGTTGAGAGCACGACTTACCAACACCTCAGCTCTAGCAGCTTTACCAACCTCAACAGTGAAAAAAAGATCCTGGCTTTACCCACTGCCTCCATCTCTTTGGTTTTGGCCTTCCCCAGTCATAGCCTTTTCATTAACCCATCTTTGGGTGGGAATAACCTTTGTCTCAAAGGAATAGCAGAAAAAAGTGTTTTAGCCGTATTAACGTAGCTTACAAATGAGGAACTAATTACATGACAAAACAGACGTGGTAGCACCTCCAAAAATCCCACACTGTTCAAAGACGCAAAGCATCTGAAGCCAAAAAGACTTTTCAACCTTCAGTTGAATATCCTTGTACTGGTTCTGTATCTAACACCTCCCTCTCAATCAGTTAGCGAGATCTTCTCTTTAATATGCCTTTTAATTCAACAGCTTGCACAACTCATAAATTGGTATAGCAATGCAGGCATCCAATACCCAAAGTCACTGGAATACACATTTATTACCTTCGAGTCAGCCTAGCTGATCTGAAACTATTAAAGGCATAATAAAGGACTCC
>JAVHNF010031295.1:8821-19648 GCA_034783455.1 Micropsitta finschii | reverse complement strand
TCCATAATTTTAAACCTACCAGGTGACTAGGAAAGACTACTAAAGGTTGCTAAGTTTTCTCACTGGTTTCAAGACTCAGATACTTTATGCCAGGGCTCAGAGCCCTGCAGAGAAGTTATGCTAAAGCACAGATCCTGGTAATCAGGATTTCTTGAGGTTCTTAGCACACTCCTTTGCAATCCATGGCAAACACATCCAGCAATATTGCTCTCACTCCCCTTAAAACCAAGCGGGCGTTTTGCCTCCAATACTTGCACTCAGAGGCTGTTCCAGAAATGCCATTACTCTAACCTCTTAATTCTCAGTCCATGAATTCATGAGCACCACCCACTTGGATTTTGTTCTGTCTCTCGAGTTAAACAGTTCTTTTTGTTGTTTATTCTGTACCATTTTTAGGAAAAAAACACAGAATCCTGTCTCTCTCAAGCTTTGGTTCACTGACCTACGTGAGACTCCAGCCTTGGTTCACAAATAGCTGTTGTTCTTGGATGGACTTCCCATGAGAGTTTGTCTTCCTAGAGCACGTGTGAACAGCAGCTGCATACAGCCTAGATGAGATCTCAACCAGGCCTTTGTAAAGACTTTTTATACCTGTTTTAATTCCAATATCTACTCCAGCTCTGACAAAGAACTGAGATAAATTTCTGGACATCGTCACTTACACTAAAAGCTACTTTCTTATTCCACTCTTAGTTTTTTAACACGCTTCTAGAGAGTAGCATCATAAAAACTATTACTGACAGCTCCCCCTCCTGGAAAAGAAAGATGCAAACCTTCCAACACACTAGTGCAGCACTTGCCTGATCCTGCAGAAAAAGGACTTCACCTGGGCATATTCGTACAGAGAAGCTAGTAAGAAGAACACACATTGGAAGTACAAGTTAATAAAGACCTACAAGAACTATTTTAAACCCTGCATTTTCCAGATTTTCTGACCTAGACCAAAGTCTCTGAACCTGCTCTGTATTTGCTAGTGAATTAGCTCCCACCTCAAGCGCTCTCCCTCCACTCCACCCCACTCACTCTTGGAGAAATAGCTGACCTGGAACTAAATTCAAAGGAAACACATATGCTCTTTAGAAAACCTTCCTTTCTAGTGCATTACTATGGGAAGGATAGGTGAAAATTAATGGCTTTAGGAGCCATGGACCAAAACCTATATACAGCCAAGAGTTATGGGGAGAGGAAAGTTCAGTAACAGTTCAAAGCAAACAAGTAACTCCTCCATAGGGGCAGCACTGCTGTGCTGGGTAAGCACATAACTAGCTTTCAAGTAGTGTAATCCCTGGCATGTCAGTGTTAGCAGCCTATGATGTCTCACACCCTTTGCTAGCAAGGATTTTGGATTTCCCAGCTTTGAAGCCAGAATAGTCCCATGGTTAGATGGGCAAAAGCCATGGCTGTGGCATGCAAGCTGCACTTGAATTGCTCACAAATAACATAGGACTCAAAGGACACAATTTAAGCACATCCAGCACTAAACAGCAAGTCAGCTTAAAACTTGGGTTTAGTGAGCTACGTTCACAGCAGGCTGCAAGCAGACCATAAAGACAAAGCACCTGAGCAACCATAAGATGTAGATTAAATAACTTTAAACTCTTTTTAAAAACCAGCAGTACTTGGAATGAGGAAGATGATGCACAAAACGATGATCTATCTGCCTTTTACTTACCTCAAATAAGTGTTAAGCCTCTGGAAGACTAGCCAGGACTAGCTGCATAGCTACTTGAGTTTTCAAAGTGAAAAGGGAATAAGTGTTGCTGATGTATATTGCTAGCATATGCATTTAAAATGAACAGCTATTCTATCCTCATTCTGCAAAGACAGAAAGACACATAAAGCCTTTAGGAGTATTGCCAAGCCTCACCTGTTTGACTTTCCATGTTCCAAAGAGGCAGGTGGGACTGATCCGTGTGTGTGTAGAACACACTCACATCCTGAGGGACAAGCAGCTCTACAAACCGGGAGGAATCCAACACTTTTTTCTTACAGTTTAGAATAGATGCTGCCTGCTCAGAAATATGCACCATGCGTCCAGAAAGCAAGGAAAATACAGCCACAAATGTGTCCTGGAAGAAACACCATTGTTAAAAACAATCCCCCAACACATGGTACCAGTATTGTAAAGATAAGAACCCAATCAACTCAAACCCACCACAACCTAAGACAGAGGTTCAAAAATGGGCTCTTGCCTTAGCACCCAATTAAAGTTATGCATGAGCCACTCCAATCTCCAATGCTGTAGACAGCTTACTCAGGATTTACAAATGCAGTATCAAAAGACTGCAGTATCAAAACTCAAACAGATTACAGTGATGCTTGCAATTGTCCAGAATGATTTGCTATCAGAAAAAAAACAAACCCAAACAACAGAATAACTAAGTCCAGGAGAACAAATAAAAACCGAAGTCCCTCACAGCTATGGACTTGATCAGCTTTGAAAGCTTTCTGCTAAGTGGGTCGCAAAGAGATCACTATGCTGTAACTGGATCCTCAAATAAGATACTCAAATGAAGTACTCATTGCTTCTGGGCCTAAAAAAGAAAAACAAGCATTTCTTCACTTGCTGTTGTTGGGTACCCCGAGTCGGCACAGATAAAGAATAGTCTTGGTCTACCTTTAAAAGCACAAAGGTCTGTCTGGCTAAAACAGCAAGGCTTTTCAATTTTAGATATCCTATTTCCACAAAATGATGTAAGGAAACTAAACAGTGAGTGAAACAGTGATGAACTCCTTAAGTACACCTGAATTCCTTACAGTGTTTTTGGGAGTGTGTTCAGATGCAACTGCCACCAACTCTTCTATGCTGTATGTCACCACATCTGTCTGAAACACTCTTCGGTCACTCAGGGCCTGGAAAAAGTCATTGTTTGCTAAATTGAAGAAAAACAGGAAAAGCAAAACAAACACAAGGAAGTCAGTAAGGAGACTATTTTGAAAGTGTTTCTTACAGCCCTTGTACTCTTGTCATCTTTTTGGTGAAGTCCAAATGAGATGAGGAAAGTCTGTGTAGTGACAAAGGGAAAAGGAATAATGCTTATACTACTGGAGTGACTTATCTTACAGAAAACGAGCATGAGGAAGTAGAAAGGACAGAACATGATGGCAAAAGAACAATTTTAGCTACTTAGTTTTGTTGGAAAACACAGGCTATCAGTATTTTTTCAAAGTGGAACAGCAATGCTATTTTTTCAATATATACAGAAAGTCATCAGCAGGCACCTATAGCTATAGGATGCTGAAGAAGAGAAGCAGTAGGTGGGCACTTCAACAAAAAAGATACCATGATTATTTAAAACAACCCACAGTGCTTCAGAAAATCAAGTGTTTGCCAGATAACTGGAATGCTTTCATTTGTTTTAATGTTATTTGTTGCCAAACACATGTATTTAAATGAAGCTGCTGTATAGCTTCTATGCTTCCAGACTTTTTCCACATACCTTGGACCTGCTGGACACACCGCAAGGCATAGTTGAGAGCACTGATTGTACTGGGCTTGCTCGAGCTCCTTTTGTCTTCAGGCAAACACCTCTTCATTTCTTGGATCATCATCACCATATCTCTGTGAGACTGGCTCCAATTCAGCTGCTCACTGTGAAACAGAGGTTAAACTTTACCAGAGACTTCTGGAATAGGAGCTTCTTTCCTGGCAAGCAATTAAAATTATTCATTAAATTAACTTTATAGTCTTAGCTGCAGGGTCACAGAGTATCCTGAAACATTTCCTGTTGTGTCTTTCTCACTTCTTTGATGCTTTTTCTCCTCTGCTTTCCTCCTTTCCAACCCCAACATGTCATGGATGGCAAAGTCACATCTTGATCAATCAAAAATAAGCTGATGTTTACTCTAGATTCTCTAAATTTCACTGGCATTAAATAATGAATAGATGCCAATTTTATACACATACAAGTCTTCCTATTCTTGAAGTCTGCAATTGAATATAAGCACTTCAAGGAAATGTGAGGTACTGAAAATACACCTGATGCAAAGATTTCACTCCTCATGTGATTTGGGAGGCTTCAACAGCAAGGTTAGTAACAAGATCTCCCTCTTTTGACTGAATAATAAGCAGTTACTAACCACCAATATCCTCAAAACACTGATTGATTCTATTCCTACAGACTGGATATGAACACCGTTAGTTTAAATAACTTCTGGCCATCTGGCATTGTTATTAGTATACTGTTACTGCATGAATCTGTAAATAAGCTCAAGTATTATATGTTAACTTCACATGCTAGATCAACACTGCAGAAACTATAGCTCTCTGCCCTACTACTACTCAATATAGTGTTTAGATTAAGTACATGTAGAAGCCACAGAGGGGCAATGACTTACCTATTCAGCCAATATAAAACCAAGGCAAGCATCTGATCAGGAGCTATGCAACAGCGATGTGTGATCTACACGTGAGGCTATCATCAGCATCACGGTTTGTGATTCAGGCTTCCCTGGTGCACTGAAGTAAGTGAGGACTTTGCCTCACAGCTACACCAGGTCCCTGACAGCGACTTCATCCCTCAGGTCAGGACATCAGCTCAAGCAATAGGACAGTCGGTGCTCCGCGCTGCCAAGTTACCTGTTAACCTTGCCGTGCCTCCCGAAACTTCCGGCTGAGCAGCCCCAACACAGACACATCCAAACCACTAATGGCTTGGGGTAGAGCACCCAACTGTAACACTGCTCCAAGGCATTGCCAGGGCATTAACTCTTCTCCTGGAGAGTGTTGCTCCTCTTTGCTGAATCCCCTGGGACTTGCATGGTGCAGCTGCCATGGGCTGGGGATGAGGAAGAGGAGCAGTGCACAAAGAAACATCATGGAGTTGCAGACTGCAGTATTTTTCCTCCCTCTCTCATCATCCTGGCTAGCAGGGTCAAAGGAGGGGACAGTGGCAGGTACCAATGGATGGTGGAAACGTGGATCTCCTCGCAGTGCTTGCAACTACAGGCACCTCAACTTCTGCGGCTACTGGTAGCAACACGTGGCACAGCAGGTTCTCCCCGTGCCTATCGCATACCCTACTCGGCTAGCGGTCTCCTGTCAGGGCTACACTACAGCAGTTCTTGCTCCCTTCTGCTTGGGAGGACCTTGGGGCCAGCATCCGCCTTCCTGTGCCCTCCCGGTGGGGCACAGCTCACCGACCTCCTCGCTCTGCTCCGGCCGGCCCACTTGCTTCTCTGCAGGAAAACAAGGAGCAGCACTACTTGTGCTAACCCCTCACCAGAGGAGCCTGGTCCCAGAAGGGAAGAAACCCGCTACCCATCTTGTGCCAGCAAGGCAGGTTCCTCAGGGCATCACACCAGAGGTGCACTGCAGGGCCTTCTGACTATCATCCACTCTTTCCCCATTGGGTCTCTTCGGATACACCATGCTGGCCATCTTGAAGAACTCATCTGCAGCATCCAGGGCTATGAGCCGGTCCTGACAAAGCAACAGGGGTCCACAGTCACTACGTGCAGTTCGCCTACCTGCTTCCCTTCATTTGAGCTCACCTGCAGGGATGGGGCAGAAGGGAGGAAGGCATGCTAGGAGCTACTCACCACCACGAAGAGGTAGCGCTCAGAAAGCTCCCAGCTAGTTGGGAAGATGTTTGTCTCTTCAGAGAGCTTCAGCAAGATGTCCCGGGCTTTGCCCATGTTCTGAGAGTCACTGATGATGCTGAGCTTGGTCACTGACAAGAGGGAGTCCGCTTCCCTCTGGAAACCTGGGAAACGGATGTTACAGAAATAAGTCAAACAGGTGAGCCCTCCAGGCTCTTGCAAGCTTCCTTCCTGCCCTCCACCTTGGGCTGCTGCATTCCTTACTTGCTAAGACAAGCTAGCATTTCTCCCAGGCAGGCTGTGTCTGCACTGGAGGCAGCTATAAGCATTCAGATCAAGTTTGTTGCTAGTTTTCCACAGCCAGGGTGTTGATTTCTGATGCTGCCAGAGCTTTCAGGGCTGGTGTTGTTGGAAGGTAACAGTGATAAAAAACCTTTGGCAGTAAAGAATGCTTGGGTAATTTTTCCTGTAGCAGGCAGCATCCCTTATAGGAAGGGTATCCAAGGAAGGAAAGGAGGAAAATAAATGCAGGGATCTTTCAGTGTAATGGCTACCATTAACTCTTTGTTCAGCTCCAGGGAGCTGGTGGTGGTGTGTCTCACCTGAAAACACCTATGAGGAAAGAGTGGTGGTCTTAGGATTAAAGCACAGCTCTAGATAACAAAAGATAGCAGGTGTCACATCTGGTTGTACTTAGCTACGCTCAGGCCAAATGATCCCTGGCCTTGAGCTTCCCCACCCTTTGCAAAACAGCTCCAGAGCCATTGCAGATGTGAGAGAGATGTGGGAAAGCCACATCAATGTGCAGTAACAGATGCAAGGGTGTCAACTGATCCTTCCCATGTTTGCTCTGTACCAGCTACGTGAGCACCTGGGTGAAGGTGAATGCTGATACCTAGTCATGAATTCATTGTGTTCCTCCCACCCAGAACAGCAGGTAGGGCAGGAGCAGCTGAGATACCCATCTCTGTCTCCCAGTGATAATGCCCTTGAACAGCCCAACAAGTATGCTCAATTCCCACATCTTCTCTCATTAGCTGCCAACTTCCTCCAGAGCATGATGCAAGTCCCCAAGCTGATGTGCCAGTATGGGACATCTCCTTGGCCTGAGAGTCACATGCTATGTACGTATGTGAGAAACCAGGTCACACACTGAATTCCGCAGAGGAGCAGCAGCTCAGCACACAGGACTGGTGAGTGCAGTCCACTGTTTGCAGGCTAGGAAACGCTCCAAAAGTAGGAGGGCCACTGTTGAGTCATTTCATTTGGTGAAAGAATATTTCAAACAGGAGTAAACAAAGTGGGTGGTTTAGCTCTGATAAGCTGGCATGGGCTAAGGAAGAAAAATAAGACTTATCTGTGTTCAAATCTGAAAGCAACATTCATTTCTCCCTGTTGATCTTGTTCAGAAAAACCCATGTGAACTCGCAGGTGTCCCTGCTAAGTTTCCACAAGGAAGCCTGAAACAGATGACTTTGCATGCTATCACAGGCTTGAAAGGCTCCCCCACTGATCATGGTTTATGGGCTTCTTGAAGTGCCACGGTGGCCGCATCTCCTTCCAGCCATGCCTCAGCTCTGGAGAATCTCCACAGGCTCTCAGCTGCTACGTGGGCCACCTGATGAAATTGCTCAGCAGCCTTCCTCTGTTTGCCTATGGTTCTCCTCTACCAGCCTAATTCTGTAGAGCTATTCCCATTCTGAACCATGACTGGTACCACAGAAATGACATCATTTTGTTCCCTAGCTTACCCAAATCCTCCAAAATGTGTTTCCACCTGCTTCTCACTTCTTTTCGGGTCTGCCGTAAGGTATAAATATCATAGTTGAGCTTTTGCCATTCCTGCAAAGCGAAGGGATAAGAGACAGTCATTTGCATGTGGGGAGGTTTCTGCTGCTTTTCTAGGAATTCCAGCTTTTAGAAACAGATCCAGAGTAGAACTGTTGATGTTGGCACAGAGGGATTGATATGAAGGTCTTTGGGCCAAAGCCCTATACCCCAAACCTTAACACTCCAGCTAGTATCAAAACCTGAGCTCGTGAAAATACCTTATTCAGCCTTTACAGCTTGAGAAACCACAACCACACATTAATATATTGCAACACCTTATTTCCATAGCCTTGCAGTTCAGTTGGCATGGCACATTTTCTTACAGCTGATGATAGCCTGTGGGAAACTAAAAGTTACTGCTCTCAGCATGGTCACACAAATAGTAGCTTTTCCAAACTGCTCAGCCCTCTGTTTGGCATTTAACTGCAGTAGGCAGGGTTTCAAAAGTATGAGAAAACAAGAAAAAAATAGACTTTTTTTTTTTAAAGGCTAGGGTATCCTTTTTTAAATACCAGAGAAGAGGGATGCACGTGGATGGTTGAGGACTGAGCTGGAGTCATTTGACATAACAACTATTAGTGGCTGCCAGTTGCTACAGCTAATGCCTCATCTAGTTCTACAGCTTAAATCCTTGCACTTGACCTCAAGCTTTAAATTCCCTGGCAGTGTTCAAGGCCAGGTTGGACGGGGCTTGGGGCAACCTGGTCTAGTGTGAAGTGTCCCTGCCTGTCGCAGGAGTTGGAACTGGGTGGGCTTTAAGGTCCCTTCCAACCCAAATCATTCTATGATATATCTGCATAATGGGTCACTGTCTAAAAGGGAAGGGTTTAAGGTTATTTACTGAAGGCACACCAGCACAATTAAACACATCTGAAGGTCCCTTCCAACCCAAACTATTCTATGATTCTATGATTCCATGATTCCATTCTGTAAGTATGCATTCCTGTGGAAAACCATATATTCTGCAGGAAAACCAGGAGTACTTTACTAGCTGAGTTTAATCAATGCCCACACTGCAAAAGATGCATTCACAGAAGCATCCCAACAGCAGGTCATAACATCGCTCAGTTAATTCCCCTGCACTAATAACCTTAATTAATCTCATTTCTCAGCAACAGATTACAGAGATGGACTCTTGTAGAATAAACAGGCATTAATCCGTGCTGCCTGCCTGGGATTTTCCTACGTGTCATGCTGGGTTCAAAGGGGTTAAACAATACCCAGGAAGGCTGGATATATGCTAGAAATCCCACTGGTTTTCCGATACCTGGTGCCTTAAGGAATTGATCTGATAAAGAGTTGAAGATTAGACTCTGGAAGAAGCAGCCAGTGGGGCTAAGTCACTGGTGAAATCAGGTCAGGAGAGCAGGGGAAACAGCTCCGCTCACTCTGCACTGCTCATCTTCCCACAGAGCAGAGAGAAAGCAAGCAGGGACATCCCAGCATTGCACTCGAAATCAATCCTCGAATTAAAAATACCCGTTTGCCCAAATCTGATTTAACCACAGGAAGCCAAAGTAGGCTGCAGTTCCTGGCCCTGGAGTTGTTTGCAGCTGGTTTTGCAAGAGAAAGCAGGCAGGAACCAGACCCTCCTCTCTTGTGGCACCAGCTCGTAGCTAGGAGCCCTCCTCCTCTCACTGAAGAGAAGGGGGGCTGTACTGTATTCAAGCTTTGTGGGAAGTTTACTGCAGACTCGAAAGGTTTAAAAAGAGATTAAAAGGGCTGCACGATGGTCCCTGCTGGCAGGGATCACTCAGAAACATCTCAGCCTGCTCGTGACACCATGGTATAAGCAGAAAGGAGAGCAGACCAATCTGGGCATGCTGGTGGGGATATAAGCCGCATGTCTCTGCCCTCCTGCAGAGATAAACAAGTGCTTTAACACAGACAATCAATCCAGATGGACATTGCAATTCCAAGTATGCTTCATGTGCATGACTTAGAGAGCCGGGGGGGAGTGGGAAAGAGACTCCTCTCCCTAGGGTCTGCCACCAGAGAACTGAGTACTTCAGTAATGCTTATTTTCCAATTACAATTATGCAGCTTGTGCCTGTCATTTGTTTTCTTCTTCAAGATACTTAGAAATATTGAGAGGTCATCAAGCAGTCTTCTTTCTGTGGTATTTCTTAGTTTTTTCCTTTAAGAAGACTGGAAACTAACAACCTTCAGTATATAATAAACTGTTTCTGTATTATGTCAACCCTCATTTAATCATGAAGAATTTGACCTACGGTTTGGCTTCAGTCTGCAAATAAATATGTTCATTTTCAGATCTTGAAAAGCAAGATTTTCTCCTCAAAACTAATTCCACTGTTAACATCTTATTCAGGGTTATTAATAAAGTACATTTCCTGTACTTTTGTGCACTTCAATCTGTCCTATCTGTTCAAACACTTCCATGATGCTCACTGTCCATAACATACATCAGACCTGACATTCTCACAATCCTTTCTGGTTTATTGCTTAGTGACATTTCCCTGGATAAAGCAGTATTTTCCTTTTTACACATAAGGAACTGACACAGCAGGTAGACTGAAGTATTTACCCAAGGCTATAGGGGAAGCCTGATAGTCAGGACATGACTCCAGGTATCTGGTGTTGGAGCATGGACATGAGACATTTGTTGTGATCTATCTGCAGTATCTTATAGTGTTTTCCAATGATGGGTGAGTAGATCACTTTTTCCGATGGGACCAAAACATAGTGCTGTAGAAAGAGAATGGTTACTACCCAAAATTATTGCGGGATTCTTTTGCAAGAATCCTTCTTTCCTTTTGTGTTCCTGATTGTATTTAGTTAGCTTGTTTTGACCTTTATTAAGTGTTATAGTGATTTTATTTGCAAAACTGGAAATTACCAGCAACACTTTGATCAACTGATGTATTTATCATATGTGAGAAGTGGTGGCAGTCCAGTGAAGCTCCTGCTGACTAGAAGAGGGAAGGTGCATAACTTCTATTTTTAAAAAGGAAAAGAAAAGGAAGACCCAGGGAACTATAGGCATGTCAGACTCCCTTTGGTGCCCAGTAATATCATGGAGCAGACCCTCCTGGAAACTCTGCTAAGGCACATGGACAATAAGGGAGTGATTAGTGACAGCCAGCATGGCTTCACTATGTGAAAATTGTGCCTGACAAATTTGGTGCTGAATACAATGAGGCAATGGCATTGGTGGATGAGGGAAGAGTGACTAATGTCATCTGCTTGGTTTGGCCTGGAGAAGAGAAGGCTCTGGGGAAACTGTATAACAGATTTTCAGTGCCTAAAGGGGCTACAAGAAATCTGGAGAGGGGCTTTTTTCCAGGGCCTGTATAGTGACAGGACAAGGGGAATGGCTTCAAACGGATGGAGGGGAGACTGAGATTAGACATTAGTAAGAAGTTCTTCCCTGTGAGGGTGCTGAGGTGCTGGCACAGGGTGCCCAGAGAAGCTGTGGCTGCCCCATCCCTGGCAGTG
>JAVHNF010031287.1:0-11918 GCA_034783455.1 Micropsitta finschii | reverse complement strand
GAAATGAATATTCTTGTCCATAGTGTTATTCAGGGCTTTGGTAGATCATAAACATCTGCAATTATTGTGAGAAATGCTTTCTTGAAGTTTTAGCTACGCTGTCCCTTGCCATTACACTGTTCCCAGCTGAATGGATGGATCATTTATTCCATAAAGAATATCGTAACCTTGGAGCTCTTTATAAAGTCTGATTGGGTTCCTCCTGAGTCTTCTTTTCCTTTCTTTATAATTCTTTTTCTCTTTTTTTTTTTTTTTTTTTCGTAATAACAATTATAGAAATTACATAGATTAATTTGGTTTGTTAGGCAGATAGCATTGGAAGTTTAAAGATTAAGCTGAGGTGTCACTCAGATTTCCAAAGGGCAGCTCATTCTGAGAGCTCACTGAGGGGTGATGCCAACACATAAAATGCATTCACTAAAAAAATGTAATTTTAGCTTCAATTTTAGCTTTATGTAATAGATGTTTTCTAATGGTGTAAAGTATGTCCTTAATTTGCCTCTCTATAAATATGAAGCTTCTATCCTTGAATAAGGAATTCTGAGGCAAGCATTTGTTTTTAAACCCAGTAGCATTCTTCTTTATTGTGGAGGCAGAGTTAAAAGCAAGACTATAAAACACACTGTTTTTTGAACATCTGTAATGACAAAATATTGCACTGGAATACAGGTGTTCTTTAGTGAATGAACCATAAAAAGATTTCCTTGCAAACCTTAATAATAATGTTAGAGATAGTGGGAAGGACAGCCAGGGATATGAATCACGATTTCTCTACTATACAGAAAAACTAGAGAAATTAATATGCCTTGAATGTAAGCAAAATCAAAGGGTCACAAATGAAATTGAAGGCAGAACTGGCTGAACAGTGGTCGCCCAAGAGCTCTGAAGAGTCTGAAAGAGAAAGAGGATGTCCCAGGCAATGCAGTTCCCAACAGGGGGTCCTCCTGAGATGGGCAGCCCTTTGGAGTGAGCTGTTCAACTGCACCTACCAAAGCCTGAGGTGCCCAGCATTTGTAAATGTAAAGCATGGGCATGTGCAGAGTATTAGTATCAATGATTTTGCCTCCTTCAGATGGGAGCCACCCAACAGGCCTCTCTGAGCCCCTGAAGGGTGTTAGTGGGCTGATTTTCCAACGGTAAGTGTAAACTGCTGCTGTAGAATCCAATCTGACAGATTGCACTCAGTCCACGCAGCTGCCAATGCCAATGAATGGTGGGAGGGCAGCGGTGCTGGAAATGACCAGCAGCAATATTTTATGCAGTCAGAAACAGACTTACAAATGAAAATGAAAGGTGGCACCTTCATCAACTGAAGCTCTCAAACACGGCTGGTGGATAACAGAAGAATGACTGACATTATCTACCTGGACTTGTGCAAAGCCTTTGACACTGACCCACATGACATCCTTGTCTCTGAACTGGAGGAACGTGGATTTGACAGACGGACCACTCAGGGGTCAGGGAATTGGCTGGATGATCACACTTGGAAAGCTGTGGTTATTGGCTCAATGTCCAAGTGCACGAATGGCGTTCCTCAGGGGTCAGTATTGGGACTGGTGCTGTTCAACAGCTTTGTCAGCAACATGGACAATGGGATCGAGCACCCTCGTCAAGTTTTCTGACACTGAGCTGTGTGGTGTAGTCGACATGTGGGAAGGAAGCTTTAAGGTCCCTTCCAACCCAAACCATTCTATGATACGATATGATATATGATGTGTGTACAGGTGTATATATATATAGACACATGCAAACAAGAATTCTTACTGGTGCTCTTTTATTTGAGTATTGCTTCTGCTTTGGTCTTTGACAGAGATCTAGCTCCCATCCAACCCAAATGATTCTTCAATTCTATGATTCTACAACTATGTCCATGCATGAGCCCAGGACATGATCTCCCCCACCAAACACAGTCCTTTCCCACACCACCTCACCCTCCCCAACTCATGGAGTCTCCTTCATCCCATCTGCCCTCATCCATGATCAAACTTCTCTGTCTCTGTGAGAACCATCTTGGTCCCCAAAGGTGAAATGACAGACTTCTGCTGCCAGGAACCAAAATGTGCTGCTTGCTGTTCATCTCTGTGAGCCAGTACTGTACAAATGCTAGTGCTGGGGTTGTTCCCTACTGCCTGGGGAAGGGACCTGCTCTTACAAACCCCCAGAGACTGCACCGGCTCCAAAGCACTGCTGCAAAGACACCCTCCCAGCTCCCAACCAAGCTCAGACCCCATCAGTGCCTGACAGCCCCATGTCCCCTCAAGTCCCTGTCTCCCTCAGCACAAACTCCTCCCCCCGCCTCTTCCCCTTCGGCCTCGTCCCCTCTCTGCTCCCCCTCAGGCTCTTCCTCTCACCCCCATCGCCCCGCAGCCATGACCTTTCCCCTCACTCCATTCCACTCCCCACACCCCCTGACCTCCTCAGCCCCTACAGCCCCTTAGCCCACTCCCATCGCGCCGGCCCGCCCCACCCAGCGCCATGGCCCCTCCGCTCCACGCCGCACCCTACCCCGCTGCCCTGTCACTGCAGCACCGCCTCAGCACCGCCCACCGCCCGCCCGGCCCTGCACCGCCCGCTCTCAGAGGGATTGGCAGACGGCGGGCGCGGCGCGTCCTTATTGGCGGAGCGGCGAGGGCCCGCCCACAGCGCTAGCAGAGTAGTACGTTCGGCGTGAGGCCAGCGGCCGCTCCGTTCCCTCGTTCTCCTCCTCCTCCCCTGGGCCCGCAGGGGAGAGTGACACTCAGCAGGCGGCTCCGTCCCGGCGGCAGCCCCCCGCGTCCCCCTGCGCCTCTGGTAAGGGCCGCCGGGGGGCTGTGGCTGCGGGGTTCCAGCTGCGGGGTTCCAGCTGCGGGGGGTGACGGGGAGAGGGGACACCCCGCTCCGAGCGGGGCGCCCTCTGAGGGGATGGAGGGGCCGGCCGGCCCGGGGGCTCCGGCCTCGCCCTTGTGGGGGTCGCGGGCGGCCTGCGGGGCAGGGAGTGGCTCGAGGGAGCCGAATGGGCTGTTAGTGGGGACACGCTGCGGCGCTCCGGAGCCCTTGGTGGGGCGCGCGGGGGGGAGCCGGGACACGGGGAGCCGGCTTGAGCGATTAGCAGCTGGAGGCGCGGGAGCGGGCTCGGCAGGGCCGCGGCGCGGTCGGTGACAGGGGAGCAGCGGGGCGGGCGGGAGGAGGGTCCCGGAGCATCCGGAGAGCATCTGCCTAGCGAAGTTTGCGCATGGGTCATCCCGGAGGAAGCGGGAGCTGCCGGGGAGTGTCTTTGTTGCAGTGCGGGAAGAGGCTGAGGTGATCATGGGAGGGCTGCTGCTCGCACAGCTTTGCTGTGAACTAAGCGAACTCCTGTAGAGCTGAGTCGTCCTCCCAGCCCGCATCCGAGAAGTCAGAAATGCGTTTTTTGGTCTAAGGCAACGCTTTGAACACGCACATCTCGTTGGGACCTCTGGAAACTTATAACGTGGTTTCCCGCTGTTCCCCGCTATTCTCCTGGTTGGCCGCTCTCCTTTTCTGCTTTATAAGGATGGCTGTGGCGTTGCATCAGGGGTATTTGTGCCATAACTCGGAAGCACAGAAGGGATATAAGTGCGGAGCTACTGCTCGGCCGCCGCTTGGTGCGATGGGTGTGGCGAGCGCAGTAGATGCGGCGGCCGCGAGGCCTGCGCGGCCGCGTTGCCCGTCACCGGCAGTCAAACAGGGAGCTATTTATATAGAGCGGGCCTGGTTTCAAGATGAGCAAACTTCTTTTAGAGCAGTTATAAGTATTAAACGTGTACTGAGCACCAGTGTAAGACTGCTGCTAATAAGTTTAAACTCGAGACAAGTGAAGTTTTTGGTTCTGAAGATGCTCTACTACTACTGAAACCTCTTTCTAAGGGTATCTTGCTGTAGGTGGTATGCTTCGTTGCGAGCTCTGCCCCTCTTAGAGGGGTGTGTTAAGTGTGTGATCTATGAGCATACTTAATCTGCATTTAGATGCTGGGGTTTGTTTTTTATTCTCTGGGGTTTTTGGGTGGTTCTTGATAACTGTTACTTGTTTCTTCCTCTTATTTTTTTTCCTTCTAATTCCAGCATGGATATAACAAAACTTTTTTTTTTTTTTTTTTTTTTAACCCCCCACAGAGACCAAACCCAAAACAAAGCTGGCACCCTCTTTTCAATGAACCATGATCTTCCCAGTTTACAATTTCAGCAGAGTATCTGAAAGGCTTCTTGACTAATCTGATAGCCATGTTGGTGTGCTCTCAGTGTTCCAGCTGGTGGAATAGCAAACCTTGCTCGGTACCTCCTGTACCTTCTTTACACACGGCAACTTGGCTGTAGCTTCATTTTGTGAACTGACAGGACTGTGCTGGAGTTTTACAACTGTGAAGCTTTTTTCCTCTTTGCTAAGGCTTCATTATCCCACCTACGAATGGTTGTTTTACTGGTATTAGATATATGAGGTGCTGTTGCAGCTTGATGAGCTTTTTCTTTACTTCAGAAAGACAAATAAATTGGAACTCAAAAATATTCACTATAGCAGTACAATTATGACAAAAATGATACTGGCTGGACAGACCTCTGTGTAAAAACTGTTGTAAGTTTTTTGTGTTGGTTTATTTTTCCATATGAGAAGTGGTGAAGTTTCTGCTTGTCCTCTCAGGTACATTTTGGAGGATTCATGGACTCTTTTTTTTATTTTAGATTTTTATCTCTTTTGCCTTTCATCAGGAGAGATGAGCTCTTTTTCAGTTTTAAAAGGAGCTCAACTGACTTGCTATTGCAACAGCGGCAATATCCTGTGTCTTTTGTTTTCCTTGGTAATAATTACACGTTGCTGACAAATAATAAGCTTGAAGGCAGAATAGTTGATCTGTTTGTGAGTGTGATTGTTGACTAAAACTGAAGGATGTGGATATTATTAAATCTGTATTATATGTCTCTGCAGAAATGGCATCAGGGAAATACCAGATAATACAAAGAAGTGTTAGTAGTGTGAAGACCACAGCCCTGCAGTTCAGCTAGAGCACAGTGTTGCCATGGGTACAGTTTGTGGGTCACCCCTCATTCCCCCTGAGTCCTCAGATGATATTAGGAGAGGATTATGTCACTCTTTGTCCTTAAGGAGCAAGTGGGAAGCTTGTTAGTAGTATACTTATGCCAGTGGATACTTGTTGAAGCTTTTAGTATCTGACTTTATCAGATTATTTCTTAAAAGGTAACGACTCTGTCAGTCAGTTTATGTGCTGCTGGCCAGTGATCCTCAGGACGTTTCTGAGGAGTGTGGAACACTACGGCTCTGCTCTGGGAACTGCCCAACCTCACTCTTGCAGGATATCTGGAGATCTGTTTTAACAAGTTGCCTAATTTGTCTGTGGGAAACTTTGAAGGTTATGAGTAGTGTGGTGGTGTGGGTAAATGCTTTGCTTTAGCCTTTGCCCACTGCTTAGTATGAATTGGATATGGGCAGTGTAGAGAGTAGAGTAAAGAGACTGGGAGGTGAATAATCACACAACAGGCTCCCGTAAACTGCTGAAGCCGTCTTGGACTTATTCTGGTGTCTGTGTGTGCTGTGCCTTACAGTGCCAGTAAGTGCCATTTAAAGATGACAGTACTAATTCTGATGTACTTGGGTTTAGAATTCAGAGGTTTATTCATATTTGGCTTTAGTGTTTAGTGCCTCATTTGTTTCCTTTTCAGAGACACGAAGCATTTAAATCTAGGTTTTGAATACCGAGTTACTGCTTAAACTGTTCTTATCATGTTCTTTTTGTCATCTGTGTTTTCATCATGTTCATCTACTCCAACAATATAAGCACAAGACAAAGAGAAACATGTTGGGTTTTTGAAGGGACAATAGGTAAGGCTGTGTGGACGGTGGGCCATGACTTGGTTTCCAGTCTTAAGCTCGTTTTATGGAGTCTGATGAATACTTGGTTTAAACAAATGTGTTACATATTCTTCCTGGTGTTTGTGAAAGTGCTGACACAGCCTTAATTTTAGCAAATGGAGCTATAATTATATTTGAGGTCTCAACCTCTGTAGTATTTTAGTGGTTGCCCCTCTTCCCTGGAAATAAATGAATCTGAGTCATTAAATTAAATTCTTGAAGAGTTCAGGTCTACTTTAGACCCATCACTGCTAATACTGTTTTTTTTCTCTTGCATGCTGTTCTTAAACTTACCTCCTGTTTACTAAACTGTTGGTACCTTCAGCTAATAACTCCCTACTTAAAGTACATTTGTCGTTGTGTACGTAGTGCTGATGTGCAGACTTCCAAATTCTGATGTATGTCAAACTTATGACTAAGGGAAACCACTGGTCAGACTGGGTTTAAGTCTGTCAAGATGAATTTGAGCTACTTGCAATTCAAATGAAAGTGATAGTTACTTAAAAGCCAAATAATGTATAAGTATACCTTGGTTTGGTCCAGAAAAATGACAAATAATTTATTTGGCTAGTCCAGACATAGATTGGAAGATAAAATTCCAGTCTCCTTCTCTGAGAATGAAGAGTTCAAGGCATGTTGCTCATCATGTTGTTGCCAGTCTGATTATAGACAGCAAAATTGTATTTTGTGAATGTGTTTCTGGAGTTTCAAAGGCAAACCTGAAGAAGCTAATACTGCTCTGAAAGGCAGATAGTTATTTCTCGTAGCTTCTTGTTTACACTTCCTGTCCCAGCTAAAATAGATCAATCTTTTGCTTAGTCAGATGTCTGTGTATATGGCTTCCTTGTGCCTTAACAGAGCAATTGAAATGATTTTTCTTTGTGCCCTTTTTTTCTTGAAGGCAAATTAAATTATACTCGGCCATAGATCAGAGAAATGCAGGGGTCTGTGATAAAAGCAGATGGCAGAACAGCTCAAGTCTTCAGCCTCAGCCATCATCACTGCCAGCATCTGCTGCAGAGAGTTCACCTCCCAGAAGAAAGCGTAGATGTACTTTGGATCCAGTTCTTGAGGAGGTGGTGTAAAAGCTGGTGTGTTGAACAAAGTACAGCCTATGTGAATAGTGTATACAGGGAGGCTTGCGCAGCAAACCCATGTTTCTCTCGTGGTGAATTTTGCCAGCCTCCTACAACTCGGAAGCCAATTTCTGACTTAGTATTTTGCACATGTAAAAGAATTTCTTGTGGGAAGAAAAGGTCACTGAAAGCAGTTGCTGTAGATGTTATGCAGATTTGAGCTTGGTGACAATAAGAATGAAAGCGTTCTGGCTCATACAAGTGCCCTGTCTTACTCTTGGGGAGACTTCTTAATAAAGCCTTATGTTAGAAATTATTAAATGCCCTATCCCTGGCATTGTTCAAGGCCAGGTTGGATGAGGCTTTGAGCAGCCTGGTCTGGTGGAAGGCGTCCCTGCCCATGGCAGGGGGTTGGAACTGGGTGAGCTTTAAGGTCCCTTCCAACCCAAACCATTCTGTGATTTAATAAAAGATTAAAGTTATTTAAAATTACTTGGAATTCTAACCCCAGAGGATTATGGACACACATTAGCCTGATGCTTACATTTGTATTTGTACAGAGTATTTAAGCTCTGGCACTCTTTAAAAAATATATCAGAATAGTTCTAAGGGTTTGATAGCGTGGGAAGGGGGAATCTATTCCTGAACAAGATTAGTCTGAACTCCCCTAAATAAGTTGTTAAATTATGTGTGCTGTCATACAAGCCTATATTCTGTAAATGTTGGTGTGCAGGATTAGCAGAAGGTTTGCAGTTGCTGCTCTAGAAAATAAGGGAGATGCTGTGTTAATGGGAAGTGTAAGTCTACTACCTAGATGAAAAATGGATGTCTGTGTAAATGATAGTCTACTCAAACTCCATAGTACGTGTCCTTCCCTTGAAGTACCTGCTGGAAGGGGGAAAGATGCTGGGTTATTTATTCTGTTGCTGTGCACTTGTCCTCCTCTAGAAATAGTGAGGGAAGAGTCTGATTTTTATTTATTTTTTTTTTAATTTATTTTTTTTCTTTCCCTGCCCACCCAGCATTCCTGCTATTAGAAGTCTGTTCTTTTCTCTCTTTTAATCCTTGCTTGGCCTCTTACCAGTTTTCCCCTGAGAGAGCAGCAACCGATGAATTAATAGTTCCCCCCAAGGATTAGCAAGATACTAACTTTGAGATAAAGCTAGCAATGTCCCTGTGATTTGGACAAAACAAGTGGGGGGAAGAAGGTGGGAAATCATTGTAGTTGAATTATTCAGGCAGGTTTGTGTAATGCAATAGGCTCTGTATTAGCTTTCCTTTTTAAAGGTTGAATTTCCACTCTTTGGGAGCGGTAACTCTTTCTGTAAAGAGACTTTAGCACAGACAAACACAGATCTGGAGTCTGTACCCTGCCCAAAATGATTGTGTTGGCATGGTGGACAATTTGATATGTGGGTGGAAAATAAGGTTAAGTATTAGGTATATTCTTGCTTGTTGGATGACGTGACACACATGGTGTAGCTGGAGATTAAAATGGGATGAGTTCACTCCTGCTGCATTCTGGCTATCAAGCTACTCATGTGTAGCTGCAGGAAGCTTCTAGGAGAAGTATGCAGTTAATCACATCCATTAGCATGATTAAAATCCTGATTAGCCTGTGTCACTCACTCCCATTTTCCACCTACACTTCACCCCTTTTATCTGTAGTATTTGCAAGTATGAGCATAAGACAGACTGAGGACAATGCAGGCTTAAACCCGAGGGATGGTCACTGTTCTTCTAAATGGATCAAATAATTCTGCCCTTTATTGCTATAGTGAGCAGGTTCTTCAATAAACTGTACAACTGCTGTCTGAACATAAAAACCTTAAAAATCAGCCCTTCACAGCTAGAGGATCCTCAGCAAGATTGTCAGGAATCCAGCTGAACATGAAGGAGGCTTGTCTTGCTAGTCAGTCAAGTGCTTATAGCTTGCTAATGTTTCCTATCTAGTGCGTGCTAATGTTTTAATTTTAATGCCTCCATCCCCATTTGATGGTGGTTGACATACTGGATTGGTGCTGTCCTTGCATCAAATGTCTGGGGCTAAAATGGGTTGGTAAGGAAGTCAGCTGTGGATGGAATTCCATGGGAAGATGACCAGGTTTAGGCTGGAATTAAGGCTGAGGGAAGTGCTTGCAGATAGGCTGCTTGGATTTTGACGAGAAGTGAGAAAAGCAAAAAAAAAAAAAAAAAGGTAATTTTGTAACTTCCTTTGTGCAAAAACTCTCCCTTTTTAAAACTTTACTTGTTGGGGAGATGCTGTACATATTAAAGGTAGATCTTTTCGAAAAAGCAAGCTTCTCTCTGGGTATTAGGTCATACACTTCCAACAGATTCCCGCCTGGGAGTGAGTCATTGTTCCTTTTGTAAAATTGCATTAGAGCTACATCATCCTGAAAAGCTGTTTTTCAGCCGAATTTAGGGTGTTGACACTTGCTTTAAACAAAGTAAAACTATGGGAGCATTTTTCAGATGAATTTCAAAGTATGTTTACATACTCTGGAGTTATGACTCCTGAAATGCTAGAATATGAGATCAATTCCTACTTGTTAGTGAAGGCCCTCTGCTGCTGGGAGTGCTGCTCTCTGAGTATGCCTGGTTTCTTCATTCCAGCTCCCCCAAGTTTTGAACCCTCAGATCACAAACTGAGGATTGTGGTAAATATGATGTTTGTGAAACACTTAAAATCCTTTGAAAGGAGCAGAAAAACATGCCCTGTTTTTACTTGGTCTTACCCTCCCTCCTCTACTCCTCCCCAAATTGTCACTTGTTGCTTGCATGCTGGTATGTCTGATCTAGCTCTTTGCTGTAGGTACTCTGGCAATTTGTCCTTCCAGGAGTGTGATACTGGGAGTTAATTTCCATATTGTGGCTTGCTTCTTTTTTTTTTTTTTTTTTTTTCTAAAACAAAACTGGCTTGTGGTTCCAGCCATCTTCCATGTGACGCTTTTTCTTGTTACACCAGTGTTGTACATCTGTGCTGTAAAATGGGTCAGTGATCTGGTGGGATTTCTAGAACTGTTTTTACAAGCTGCATCAGTCCTAGTAAAAGGGAAGTAGAAACAACTAGTTGGAGAAAGGGATGCCCAGCATACATCAAACTGGCTTTTTGTTGGGGAAAATGTGGAAAAACACTGTCAGGGCACAACAGAGTAAGAGCAGTGTGAAGCACTAGAGCTTGCAGGTGGAAAATCCAGCCCCAGACCATACTTACTGTTCATTGGAAAGGCTTGAGTGGACTGGCATGCCAGGACATTAACGGGAATATGGAAATTGTGCTTTACAGACAGTTTTCCTTTAATCCCCTGTGGAAAGTACCATGCATCTTATAAGTGACTAGCTATTAGTATTTTAAATTTTACCGAGTTTCAGGCACAGTAAGAGGACGAGGTGTGCTGTGTCAAAAGGTTGTTGCTCATGCGTTAGACTAAAGGTGCCTCTGGTTGAGAAGTCTCTCTGATGGCCTGCTGAAGTTCTCACGTGCTCTGTTCCCATGTGGGTAAGTATGGCTTGAGCTACACTTGAGTAGTCCTGTGAAATTATTAATGATGTTAGGTTTGAAATGCTGTTGGAAATATTGAGGAAAACCCTATTGCAAACAACAGCTTACAGAAAGCATTTTGAAGTGTAATTGTTAGCACTGTTCATAGCGGTTTGAAGCACTTAATTCCTGCCTGCAGCCTGATCACTGTCCACACTAAGGTTTATTTTTTTCGGACTGAAATGATGCTCACACCAAACACAGGAACACAGAATTTTTTCTTCTTCTTGTTGCTGACTGGGTATTTTCCTGTTACCCCTCTCATGGTCTCTTCTTGTTTTTTTGTGTTTAACATTGAGTATTCAACTTCTCTGTCTTCTGACTCTCTAAAGGTTGTTTCTCATTTGCAGTTTATTAAATGTAATGCTCTTTTCAAAGATGCTTCTATGCTTACCTGCATAGAATCTTAAAGAGTCTTAATCTTAAAGAGTCTGCATAGAGTCTTAAAGAATCTCAGAACAATTTTTCTGCTGTCCATAGTTACCTAATTAGTAATAGTTGAAGTAACTGAAACTTTACAACTCTGGAAAAGCAGAGACAAAAATCCACAAGCCAGCTCCAGCAGAGGCTTCGAATTAGGCTCTGCAGACATGGGAGGCAAAGAATGAGACAGAAGACTGAGTCACTGGCTCTTCCTTCCTTTTGACTTTTTGGTGGGAGCTGAGGGTAAATGTACATGCTCTAATTGCTCTGCTTCTTTATGACTGAGAGGTGTGTGACAGAGTTTCCATTCATTTGGTGTTTTAGGTGGTAAAGCAAGGAGAGACATGAAAGTGTGTTGCAGTGTTTCAAAGCTCAATGTGTGCAGATGATTCACAGCAACAGCTTTCTGTCCTTGGTTCCTGGATATGGAAGCAGAGGGCAAACGTACATGCTTTACTCACTCTGCTGCTGTACGGCTGAGAGACTTGTGACAGAGGTTCACTTCAATTGGTGTTTTAGGTGGTAAAGCAAGGAGTGACATGAAAGTCTGTTGCTGCATTTCAAATGTCCCGTGTGTGCAGAAGAGGCACAGCACCAGCTTTCTGTCCTTAGCTCTTGGATGTGGGAGAAGAGGGCAAACGTACATGCTCTACGTTCTCTGCTGCTTTACAGCTTAGAGCCAACTGACAGAGGTTCCCTTCCATTGGTGTTTTAGGTGGTAAAGTAAGGAGTGACACAAAAGTGTGTTGCTGTATTTCAAAGTTCCCTGTGTGCAGAAGAGGCACAGCACCAGCTTTCTGTCCTGGGTCATTGGATGTTGGAGCAGAGGGCAAACGTACATGCTCTAATCGCTCTGCTGCTGTACGAATGAGAGCCGTGTAACAGAGGTTCCCTTCATTTAGTGTTATAGATGGTAAAGCAAGGAGTGACATGAAAGTCTGCTGCTGTGTTTCAAAGTTCCCTGTGTGCAGAAGAGGCACAGCACCAGCTTTCTGTCCTGGGTCCTTGGATGTGG
>JAVHNF010031285.1:10097-22198 GCA_034783455.1 Micropsitta finschii | reverse complement strand
GCTTTTGGAAGACAGTTTTCTCAATTATAAAATCTTCCTAATAGAATGCAGATAAAACCATGTATTTTCCTTCTGCACAGCATATATATACAAGAATGTGAAACAATTTAAAGTAAGAATTAGCCTGTATCTCTCAGAAAGTAATAGCTTCTTGAGCTAATGATTTATGTTTCTGTGCTCAAATTATCTAGAGAATAAGCACAAAAATGGGACATTGTTGCAATCACCTTTGAGAGCAGAACTGCACTGATACGATGAGCTACAATATAAACAAATGTGAGACAGCTTTTGTTTAACGGATCTAACCAGGACATATTTAATTACAGTAAAACTGTCCGATGTGGCACAGAAGGTTACTGTTGACTCGTTGAATCGCTGCACTGATTATCCATTTTGCTTGTCCCATCCACACTGGGGTGTTCCATCACACCCCGCTAATTGACCCCAAAGAGTCTCTGCACGGAACGAGACGTCTGCATGGCTATCAGCTTATCTATTCTCAGCGGGGTGAAATTAGCAATGCAGTTTGATACCCTGGTTCTACAATTCCTGCAAAAATCGTTCTTTTTTCTCTAAGTGGAACAAAAGGCTGACCAGACCGCGCCATGCGGCTGCTTCATAAAACCTCCACCTTCATACAGAAAAAGGGTAATTTAATACGTACAACCTGACATTTAACGAGTAAAAGAAGTGATTTATGCAGAAGTGGTTTATGGTTTGCTCTGTAGCTTTCCTATAAACGTGAAAGTCTGACATTGCTGGTTCAGATAAACACAGCTCCTAGGAAACAACAACAAAATCTGGTACCACGCTACTCATTAACAAAAATTGCCTAATTGGGACTAATTAGAAATTGGGAGCTGAGGTAGGAAGAAACAAGTTAATCACAGCCAGTAGACAGCTTGACAGCAGAAAATGTTTAAAACTGAGAATTTTAAAGGAGTATTTGCAAAAAACTCTTACTTGTATCTGCATCATTTTTTTAACTTATTACTGTTAAAATGATCTTGTGCCACTGCAACTGGAATGTGACATGGAAGTATTTCAGCCATAAAATGTGAACACAATGCACTTCTAGATAGACGGCTTTTACACTTACAGATGACTTCTTTCTCTTAAGATTAGAAGGTGACTGCACATTCACAAAAAGCATAAGGGAAATCTTTTCAGACACTGTATTTCAGTGAACTGACTTTCTGACCAGCAGCACCGCTTTAAACAGTGATGGAATTTTAAAAGCTGTCCCAATGTATCGAAACGAAACTCAAAATATCCTCGCAAATTTCTCAAGTTTCTATGACTTACAGCATATCACGGAGTTGATTGCTATAGGCTGAATGCAACCCTGATCTTTCGTGCTTACGGCTATGAGAGCTACGCTCGGTGTGCTGAGCCAACACAAAATCTATGCTTACAGCAGCACTCTGCCCTTCGAGGTAGGATTTAGACTTGGTTTATAGTCTCTTTAAAATACAGGAAAGGGCTCCCTCCTCCTCCCCAGTTAATGTCTTTTACGGGTGCCCTCTCCATCCACAAAGTCAAATGTTTGTGGAGTACAGACCCTATAGTACCAGAAAGACGCTGTTAACGGAGCACTTCCTGGCCTTTGATAAATGTTATATTTCCAGAACATAAAGTTTTCTACTCCTAGCACCTCTGAAAATCTCTGGCCCCTCTCACACAAACAAATGGTGCAATTCCATTCCCACCACCTTAAACCAGGTCAGCGGCCTGGATTAACAAAAACCTTCCCTGGTGTCAATCTGCTGTGATTCTATGTGGGATTTCTTGCCAATGGGAAAAAGCAATGGATGTTTTTTCTTTGTGCTTTATACACAAGGTTTAGCTGTCGAGGAAGAAGCAGCCAATTCTAATGCAAAAGAAGCTAAAACTAGCGAACGTTTTGTGGAGGAGAAATTAGGGATCTGGCAGATCAGGACATGACAAGGCATTGGGATGACTGGAAAGGTTTTGTGTAGCACAAAGCCTGAAGGAAAAGCTGCTAAGGAATATAGGAAGAAAGGGAGAAGAGCTGTAGAGGAAGGGCATGAAAACACCACCCTTTCAGAACTTTTAGCCCTCTCTCCCAGCCTTTATTTCACTGGTGATCCCATTTTCCACGTACTCTTTGCAAAAGACACAGAGAAAGAGGCAAAGAGGCTGCATAAAATGGAGCATCACAGCCCCGTCCTGGACTCGGATGAGTATTTAATGAAAACGTAATTAGGTCTCTGCTACTCCTCAATTTCCAAAAGCCACTGTCATTAATTTTGTTTCACAGGACAAGCTGTAGAAATCAGAACGGCAAAACACATTAATCAGAAGCAATACCGCAGTGAGCACAGACAGCTTGAGTCAATAAACAAGCCGGGACTGAGTGACTATGAACAACAAATGCTCCCTACAAGCAGCCAAACTGAAGACCATCAGGAAACTGTAAAATGAGACATGTGCATCATGCAGACCTCTCCTCTTCCCGCCTCCCCTACCAGGGGATGTTTTGACACTGAACTGTGGAATTCCCCACACATGCTAAAGGAAAAACAAAAACAGCTACCAGCCAGGCAATGCCATGCATGATAGAAACCAGATGAGGAAGTCACCGGGTGAAACAGCAACACAGGCAAACATGGCACAACCATCAAAATGACAACTGTGTTGGAAACTGCTCTTCTTTACAGTGTTTCCCAGCTTCTGTTCCAGCCTTCCTTGTCCAAACACATACAGACAGGGCAGGAAGTGTCAAGCCAGATCAGATCAACCAGCCCAGTAATCTGTGTCCTACCACTGGCAACCTAGGGGCAGCTGCTCCATTAATGATGAGACAATCACAAGATGCTAAACCCACTTCAAGACATTTTCTCCTCCTTTCCAGAACCTAGTTAATACTATGGATTTATGTCTCTCTTGCTATTCTTCTCTCCAGCCCATTATTCTGGGCTTAACAAAAGGGTACTATAACCCAAAGAAGTGCCTACTCTACAGGATAATTGCCAGTAGATTGAAAGCTCCTTCCCCAGCCTTAATCTCCCTTGCAGCCTTCTTGGATGTGTGTTCAAGTGAGAAACCGTACACGGCTGGATGTCAGGATGCACAGGGAGCTTTCATTCCCCATGTACTCCTCAATCCTTGCCTCTGCACAGCAAGACTGCACCTGTCCCAGCGCAGTACCCCTGGCGCCTTCAATTAATGCTGAGAAAATCCTTAGCTAAATGCCTACTTAAATTTGATGGGTTTGCCTTTCAAATGATGGTCTGTCAGCCTAATAAAAGCTCCAGTTAGTAAACAACATTATTGCACGAACTCTGGCGGAATTATGAGCAACTGCAAGCTGCAATTAATGTGACCTTAGCCACCGTGCCCACACAACCAGCGATGCTAGTGCCGCAGTTTTATTTCACAACAACACAAGCAGCAACAAACATTCCCATCACTTCTCCATAGAAAAGGAATCAACATCGCCCAGTGCTGCTAGAGAAACTTAACAACTGAGCAGATGCAAACTACATCATAGCCCTGAGTAAAATGGCATTTATCTCAAACTGCACTTGTGTGAATAAGCTAACCCGAGTTGCAGATCTAGTTTTCGCAGAGCTCTGAGTACCAACCAATCTTCCTGCATTCACCAAGTGATTTTTAATCTGCTGTTTTCATAATGTAATAAAAGAACGTGTGGATTAACCAGCTATTGTCGTAACAGCCTGATGAGCTTCTTGAAGTCTCTTGGTTACTTATTGAGTATGACAGAGCATAGGGTGCAGTGAAACAAACTGGGCAGTACAGAATACATCATGTTCTGCCATCTGGAAAACATCACAAGGTAATCACTAATACCGTGAAGCCTCCTGAATCAGTTCTTCATTTATAACGTAGCCATTCAAGCTCCAGAAAGAGCATCTGAACAGTGATTTGTAAAATATGCTACTGAAACCCTAAGTAGGGTATTGTGTGTAACGAAGAACATACCTAAGTACAAATCTGAAGCTCAGCTTATATCCTTAGCTGATGTACACACCATGTAAACCTCCACTGATAAACTGTCCTGTGGTGGGTTAGTTAGCTCAGAGAAACCACACTGGGATACAGCTCTCCAGAACCAGCAAGGTGATTTGAAGATTTCCCAGTGACTGGTTAGCAACTTCTACTGGGTATGCAGTGAGATTCAGGAGTGCGATTTGGCATTTGACAACAGCAACACAGAAATTTAAGGTCACTGCCCCAAACAGCTCAGTGAATGGGGTGGAATAGGCTGGCAGCGGGCAGGGCCACTGCAGTCATGGGGGCTGTATGTTATTCCTCTGCTGTATGTCATTCCTGTGCCGGCAGGGGCAGAAAAAACTGCTCATGGTCAGCTGCTGAAGAGAAATGCTCCCCAAAGAGTGCACTGAGAACAACTCAGCAGCCAAACACTGTGTTTTGTATTGTCACAGCTGCCTTTAGTATCACCCACTTTTCCCATAAGGATCCTGTCTTATTTCTGACCCATAATGCATGTGCTGCAGGGCTTGCTTTCGCTGCAGGAGAAGCTGGACATGTTCCTTGCCAGCAAGGGACTAGCACCACTTCTGACACGCGAAGCAGAGTTTATACAACAGCACTTAGATCTGTTTGTGTGAAACTTGGTCCATGCCTGAAAGCCAACAGGGTCAACAACACACAGCCGTTTAGTTTCACTGTAGATCCCCTTTACAGATAGCTCTGGGCTAACGTATCCCACCGTGCTCCTTGGGTTTTTTTTTGACAGGGCAACCTGCAGAGAGCTCAGCAAATGAAACCTCTGGACTGGCTTTCCCAGGCAGCCATCCCCATCTCACTTTCAAATATTCTGTATCCCTGAGGAGAGACGCAACTGGGTTATTATCCACAGCTCAAGAAAACATATGTACTGCAGGGGAGCTGAAACTTGATGATCTTAAGGTCCTTTCCAACCCTAACTATTCTATGAGTCTATGTATATATAGACACTAATCTGTTTACATACATACACACACTTTCTATACAAAGCCATGCTCATATAACATTCTCAGCTCTCCCACAATCCTCAACCCTCAAAAGAAATCAGGTCAGGCTAACCTCATCACAAATCTATTGCAAGTGTGGTAAAGCCTATAGAAGGAATATCTTATAGAAGCTTCTGTAAAAGTTAGGTCATGCCACAGGCCATGAAATAATCTGAAATCTCAGCTGATAGAAAAGCCAAAGCATTGGATTGGATTTCAAACACTTCAAGTCTGTTTGTTTGTTTTTAAAATCATGCCCTGGTAATATAAAGAGAGTTTCCATCATATCAACGCTTTGATCCAGACAGCCCCAGAAATGTGGTAAGAAACCAATGGACCTTTAGAACAAAATAGTTTGTCACATACATCATTGGCCTAGCCCCATTTTTACACAATTCCCTGCTAAAAGGAGAACGGGTCTTTCTGGTGGACACAACAGCTGTCTGGGAGACCACAATGGAGCATTTATATGTTGGGAAAAGTTGGCAATATTAATAGCTAAAATTGTGAATGATGTCTAAATTAAGTAGAACTATATGTAAGTGTGAATGATCTCCTTAAATAAGTAAAACTGTATGTAAGTGCGTGAATACAGACATACCTAAAACCTCATGCACACATAAAAACATTGATACATTATATACATCTTTATTACTAATACTGAGAGAGATGTTTTCTATTCCACCTGAGTGCTGTGTTACACAAGACATATTTCCTCTGGTTTTGATATCAGATCACATGGCAGGAATCTTTGTATTACTTTTACGGTTTAGTGAACACCGCTTTATGACCTGTCTTTTTAGCTTTATTCCCCACTTAAATAGATACATTTCATGTACCGGTTTGAAAATAAAAATAAGGATGCTTCAAATTCTTCAGATAAAGTCTACTATTAAAACTATATAAAGTCACAATATGAAGAAAACATAAGAATTTTTAATAGTCTAGTTTTAAATCCATATGCTTATCTCAGCGAATAAATCCATTCATGTGAACTCTGCAGCATTCAAACCAATGTATGAATGTTCAAGCTGCTAAAACCCAGGTGCAGTTTCTAGTTGTCCCATTATTTAATCCAATCTACAGAAAAGGACATTAGAGAAGTTAAAGTGTCTGCTTTAGAATGAGACAAAGCTGGCAAGATAGTTTTAAACAACCATAGCAATTATAAAACAGTTCCTTTGGCCACCTTGATAAAGGCACTGATAGGATTACACAGAAGTACAATTAGCAATTCTGCTAGATTTGCACCATACCCATAAAATTCTCCTTTCCCTTTCAGTACTCTTCAATCAATGTTAAAGGTAACCGCTGTGCTGATCTCCAGCTTACATTGAACAGATGAGCGCTAGTAAATCAAGAGCTGTCCAAATCTCCTGCCATGGATTAACATATGCAGAATGGCTGCTTGCCCATGACTGGAAATCCTTCTGATAGCTTAATGCTGTCAGGTGCTTCATTTCCACCAGCCAAAACATAATGTAAGATTCCAGAGGACAAATTCTTCAGGCTCCATTTCAAGCACACAAGTATGTGAACAAGGTTAAAACCCACTAATTTTGTCAAGATGCTTTTGTCAAACATGTTTCCCTGGTGCACAATATCTATGTTCATTTACAAATACAAACTTACAAAGCCAATCAGATTTAAAAGCTAAAAGGCAGCAGAAGATGCAGACAAAAATGACAGCAGCAGAAGTTCTGTGGGCACTCTTAGTAGAGCATTTCTAATACTGGAGTGCAGTCTCTGGTTGAAGAAAAGAAAATCTATGAACATAATTAGCCATACAAAAAACCCCATTACCTAGATGAACATCCTGTCCATATTTAGGGTCTTAAAATGCAACTTTTCGTCTCTGAAAGAAGAAGGGGTCTGTGTATTTCTTTACAAGACATAAAAACCTCTGTGCTGACAAGTTTTCAATCTGAAGTCAAGGGGAATGGGACAGGACAGCATCAACCAAGGGCAGTGGCCAACAGAGTCAGGAAGTTTTACAGCAGAAATGGTTTGCCAAGGGTTTTCTGGAGAGGGCAAGAAGGGGGTGGAAGCTTGGAACGAATTAATGGGCAAACTGTTCCAAGTACCAAGATTGGCATGGGAAGATGCATCCAAAAGACTGTGGCTCCAGGTTTGTTACTTAACATCACTGTCTAGCTATCTAACTATACTGCCACTAAACACCATGAATAGCAACATGTTTCTCACCAGCAATATGAATGTGTTGTCATCTAACACCCAAACCTATGAGATCTCTGGTATTCCTGGTAAGGGGGGGAGGGATGTATGTGGAAGTATAACAGCCAGATCGAGAGCACGTGGGGTCTGCCTGGGGAGATATAACCACACTCACTGCCGTCCCCAGGTACCAGCCACCCTAAAGACAGTTGGTTTACTCATCCAGCTGTCAAAGCTAGGATTGCACATAGAATTCCATTTGCACACTCCAAGAGCATTTGAAGGCTTTCAAAGCTTACCACCTCACCTAGCTTCAGGTACCTGGCAAAACACAACCCAGCACAGTGGAGCCTGATCGCTGCTAGACCAGACATGGGAAACTGCAGGGAAGACTCTCCCAAGATCTCTGACACTACAGCTGCTCCCACTGACAAAAGCAAAGGAACAGAGAAAACACTGAGAAGGAAAAGAATGCTTTGTAGTGTGTTTAGGATCAACAGCCAGCCCCAAAAGAGGATGCAGAGAAACACTGTGTTGTCTCAAGACCGTCCTTTTCACTGTGAAAGGGATCAGTGGGGAAGAAGTCCCACAGCCTGTGCTTCAGCTGACAGTCAAAGGAATCGATGGGCAGATGTCACAGAGCACAGAGACAGACACCCTCTTCCTTTCCTACCTCTGGGTGCAGTGCTGAGTTCTCAGAGCAGTGTGATCAGACAGAGTGATGGGCACTGCACTGGGAGATGATGGTTTGAAGGAGGAAAGCACACCCTCTGCAGGCTAAGAGACTAAGAGGCTGGAAAACATTATTTCTCTATACAAGCAAAGAGGACTCAATGTAATTTCAAAGGTGGTTGACAGGGATTTTTCATAGATTCACTGAAATGCAGGAAGAAGAATTCAGTATATGCAAATCAGTAGAATAAACAGACAAATCTATGGCTTATAAGCAGTTCCACTGCACCTCCTGTGCTGCGCCCACATCACTCCTTCCACCCAAACAGAAGAAAAGGCACATAAACAAAATAAAATAGGAATAAGCCTGCACAGCACAAAATAAGAAATAAAAGTGTAACAAAACATCTTCTGTTGCTACATTATTTTCTATTATTAAGGTCAAATAAACATTATTCGTTTTAATTCTTTTTACTGATTTGGTTTTGGTTTGGTTTTTGTTTCACTTTTTTAAAGTGGGATTCCTTGTGACATTTTCCAGAAGAAAAGCACAGAGCAGACAGACAAGAACATCATCTACTTGCTAATTCTTTAACAGCTCAAAATAGGTTCTAAACACTTACCACGAGGCTTCCATCACTGTAAATAACTACAGAACTGCAAATTAAGCACACAACCAATTAAACAAACACGGAGCAACAAAAGTGCGTCCACAGAAAAGATGAATACAGAGTTCAGCAATCTGAGAATATTTTAAATAAGTAGGTAATTAACTTAAGAGAGGCCTAAAGAAAGATTTCGCACTCACATTCAGATGCTGAAGCAGTTTAAAAATAGAGAGCAAGAACTGCCTGACTTCACCTTTTAATTTTAGCTGGGTGATAAGCTGGTCCCAAAGACATAAAGGCACAGCAGGATTTTTTTCTCAGCAAAGTGCCCTTCGTATTTTTATGCAAAGGAAACGCAGATGTTCTATTAATATCCTGCTGTAGCCCTAGATAAGTCTAGGCACCCTTTCAATCAGGAAAAAATCCCGGTTTGCTGCTTCAAATCACTTGTACTCCCAAAGACAAATACAGAACGTCCCAACCACTGCACAGGTAAATAACATCCACAGAGGGAAAGGCACTTATTGAGCTTTCCCATCATTCATCTCTTGCAATTACTAAAGCTGTAAACAAGCCACTTTTTCTCTCATGAGGAGGGAAAAGCAAATGACTGAGTCTGCACCTTGAGATAAGTTGAACTTTATTTTCATTTTTATTAATAGCCAGGGAAGAAAACATTGATGCCAGCTAAACCAAGACTACATGGAGAAAGCATGGAAAAATACCCAGAAAAGATGTTTGATTTAACACCAGCATAATGCCCAGGCTCTCCCAGAGAAGCTGGGGAGAAGTACATTGGCTTCTCCCCACATACAGAAAGATTGATTATTCTTTTGGGAATGGCTACCTCTGATTAACCTAACCCAAGCACAAGTTTCCCCATAGCAGCTCCCAGCCCATTCAACACCTTTTCAGTCTGTCAAATTCTCAGAGCGGAGCAGGGCTAAAGCCCTTCCTGCTCAACAGCACCCCATGGAGAACGTTTCTGTCCTTCAGGGAATGGTGAAAAAGGAGGATAACCGCATGCAGGTTATCTTTCCAACATATTTTTCCCAAAGCGTCGCCTATCCAAGTGAAGGTCAGATTCTCCCAGAATCTTCAGCTGTCTCAAAAGCACCTTTTTTACCTAATTTTGCTTGATGGATGGTAGTGGTTAAAACCTTGGCAGGAGCCCGAGTTAACCCTGCAGCGAAATCAAGCCTGCTAAACTCCCCCTTGACTTCCACAGTTGTGTTCCCTTGCTTGTACTTTAGAGCAACAATCAGCAACGAGACTCTAGATTCACCCACCCCCTCTTATGTTTAGCCTTTAGTTATGGATTCACCTTAGGCTCCACCTGGAAACTTCTCACATGTGTAAATACTGGTCACTGATTCCCTCCAGCAGCTCCAGCAAATAACCATTTGCATTTTTATTTGCCAAGGATGCCAAATGTGACTTAATGGAAGTTTGCATTAGCAGCCTGCTGGTCAGCAATTACTAGGGGAGGATGCCCTGCCATTCTTATCTATAGCCCCCTACCGTGGTGAACTGTTTGCCCAAGAGCACAGGAGGTCCATACTGTCCTCTGGGTGACCTGCTTCTCATCCATTCAGTTCTTGAGGATGTAAAGCAGAGCACAACACTCACACAGATGAACCTAGAAAGATATATATCATCTTCTTACACCCACATAACTGACACCTTTTGTTTCTTAACTAAGTTTTGCATTTTTAATCACTGTATTGTTTTCCACGCTCCTACCCCAATCCCAATTCATGTTAAAAGTCCCATACTGTTCTGAAAACTTTTATCCATTATGATAAACAGATGACAGGGATTGCCTTTTCTTCCAGCTGAAGCATGCTCTGCATTTCGTTTGCACACATGTAATTAGCTCATTTACTCTTATCACCCCTACCATTTCTACTTCTGAGTGTCAGATACCAAAACTGGCTTGGGCATCAACAGCACTCTATTCCCAACACAGTAATGACACCTTCCACTTGACTTCTTGCATCAAACAAAATTAAAGCACTTAAAACTAAGGTTTGAAGAAAAGACCAAATCTGTTTCTTTTACTGAAGAACCCTCTATTTTAATCAGAGATGCCTCCTTGCAAGACGGTTGTCAGCTGATATTTTTACTTTCTCCTGCTTAAGTTCAACACAAAGTTTGTAGGGTGAGATCATCACTCACTGTATCGCTATTTATAGTCGCTTACTATATCCTTACCCTAAGAAGACCCTAATCAACAAACCTTCTGATCCTCCTAAATTAAAATCATAACATGAAGGACTTTTTATTTGAAGGAGCTTTTAATATGACTGAAATTTCTGCTTTTCTTGTTCTGAAAAAGAAAAAAAGAAAATTCAATTAAAAGACCACCAATTCTTCCTTTCCTTTTCATAACAGTTCAGATAACGCTTCTCTATCACACTCCTGCGTAATGAAATCATTCATGGGTTATAAGTATGAGGGGCTGGTTTTATTTGCAAAGGATAAAGATATCCAATTTATCTTTCCTACCTCTAGAAAGGAAAAATATATCCTTTTGGAAGAGTTTAGCATGCAGACACACCGTTTCTTCCTACACAGTCCCCTGGTACCTTCAACAAGGTAAAACACCAGGCTCCACCAAGTGGTAATACATCGTTGGCAAAGCAGTTCAGATTTAAGAAGGAAACGTACAAAATACTCATTAATTGCTCTAACAAGCAGCCAAGTCTGAGTTTACTTCCAGAGCCCATCCACCAGGATCCAAATCCAGGGAACAATAGGAACATCTCCTCTCTGGCTTTCTTAAACCGTCTGGTAGGGTCCCAGTATACAAGAAGTGTTCTCCACGGCTTATCAAAGATGCAATATAGTCACTATAGGAACTGGTTTTACTGCATGTGTACAGAGCAGTGAGCCTAAACAGGATGCTGTCTTTCAGCCAGGCTTCCAGGGGCTCCAGCAGCATCATTACCAGCACACCCTGGCATAAGAAAGGAAAGTCTGCTGTTCCCGCTGCCGCCATCCATGCAGTCCTGTTCTTAGGGCTGTGGTCACTCCTAAAAGCTGGTCACTCGGCCAGCTTCCCTCCAGATAAATAAGTACAATTACCTCAGGGAATTTAAACTAAGAGCTGCCTCTGCCTCACACAGTTATATACAACTCTGCCTTGTTGCAGCTTGAAGAAGCATTTTCTTTCCGGCTCCCTTGAAGATTCTCTAATTTCTTAAGAGCAAGGGCTGGAGGCGGGGGGTGAGAAACGATGTACTGCTGCAGGTCTGCTCGAGTTACTGAAATGTCTGACCCTAGATCTGGGGTCCATTTGTCACAAATCACACCCTTGGACAGCCTCAGCCTTGTCCACTGGGACTCAACCAGCAAACCTTCCTGCCATGCCGAGCGACTCGTATTGACTGCCAGCACGGAGGGAAAAGTAGATGCAGAGCTGGTTTGCTGCTAGCAAGGTCCCCTGGCATCCAGCTAAGAGGTGAGAAAACTAAATATAACAAACTTAAAACTACAATTATTGTAGGGGAGCTTGCCAGAGCTGCTCTGAAGCTCCTAATGGTCTGTCGGGGATTTATGGATCAGCTGTGAAAATTTACTCACAGCTAAAACTTGCCAATCAAGTCCTCAGCTTTGGAACGCTGCTACCAACTTTCACGTAATA
>JAVHNF010031275.1:0-12262 GCA_034783455.1 Micropsitta finschii | reverse complement strand
CAAAACCATTTTTGCTTTACGGTGTTGCCCATGGCAGCTTTGTAAGGTCACAGAGTGGGACATTACTTACAGTGTAGCACATGTTGTACCTCTTACATCCAAAGAGGTTGGAATATCAGCTGACCCCATGGGTTTATGACACAAAGGAAAGGGAGAGCCTCTCCATGTGAGATACTTTCTGTAGAGGAGACACTTTCACAGTTTCAAATCATGGCAATAGTCAAGATACAGCTACGCAAATAATTTCCATCCCAGAAGCCTTTTGGAGGATTTATGGGTCCCTGATCCACAGGATCAGGCTGGTCTGAGATAAACTGTTTGACATGAGCCAAAACCTGCATTGTTCTGGCCTGCCATGCCAACATCCTACAAGCAGCGACCACGTCTCTCCCTTGAATGGCTGGCTTTGCCAAGTGCAGTGTTGGCATGGCTGGAGGTCCCTGCTCTCATTGGGACAATCTTTGCTCCTAGCCCTGCACTCATGGTCACCATGATCCTGCTGGAAGGTGCCTACCTGGGAGCCAACTATGAACCATGTCTCTTTCATGTGTTGTACTGATATAAAATGAAGCAGCAGCACGATGTGGGTGCTTGAGTCTCAATGGTGTTTTGAGATAAGGCTTTGCTGTGTTGTTTCTGCCTCAAGAAAGTGTCTAGAGCAGAATGGTTAACTACAACCTTTTCCCAGTTTTTGCTTTGAATGATGAAGATGAGGCATTTAAAATATAGATCTCTTACATATACAGGTATTACGTTCATATAGCACCATATGTTTATAATCTTGTTTTCAGTCAAAAGTTGAAAGTGGTCTTGTAGATCTGGTTTTTCAGTCTTACATACCAAGTCATGTTTCGTTCCTGTGTGTGAAGGTTTGTGTGAAGCTGTGACCAAGCTAGAATTTTCTCTAATGTTTTTAACTCTTTCTGGCTCAGATGTGAAGGACTGCACAACTTCAGATTCTCTTGGGACCACTTGTATTGCATGCTGTAAAACATTACCTATCCAAAAATCATGTTATCAGATACTGGCCTTTGATTACTGTTTATCAGGTTGCTTTCTGTAAACACCTTTCAAGTTCCCACAGCTTTGGAAAAATAAAATCTTTCGTTATTCTCTTACGACTTCACTAAGTCAATATTCACTTCCTTCAAGTAAGTGAGGCTTACCTGGATGTAACTAACAATAAAAATTGGACCTTTGTCTTTGTAGCAATATAAAAAAATGTAAAATTAACTACACAGCCTTTTCCACTCCCCCTCCACAGAAAAGGGGTACTATATGTAAGATGAGGAGTATAGTCAAGAGCAATTGATACTTTCCCTTCTCTGAAAAAACTAGCTACTTTCTTTTCTTTTTGTTATTTTAATCTCGCAGATTGAAAAAGAAATGGTAAAAAAAGATCTGCTGAACACTCCAGTAAAGTAGATTAGGATTTTTCACCTTTCAAGAACAATTGTAATTCTGGTGAGGGACCTTTTGAAATTGTCTCCATTTGAATTATTGCTTTGACACTGGGAGGGGCTTTTCAAAGGACGAATACAGAGTTTCAATAACCTTCATTTCCCAATGTCAAATGTATTGATCAAATCAAAGTGAAAAGCATGTGAGACATGAAATTTCTTTCCCAGGCTATGGACGTGCTTCTGACTGAATGATGGTTCCTCCTCAGGCAGGAATTCCTACAAGCTGGATAAACATACACATGCTCAGCTTAGCTGGGCTGATAAATACACTTCTCGTGTATGTACCCATATCATATAAGGCATTGGCAAACTATTTGGACAAACACATCACTAGACAAGATAGCTGCTCTGGAGAAGAGCATGTTTTCTTTAAGAAGAGCAAGCAAAGCTTACAGGCTTCAAAGGATTTAGACCAATTATGAAACAAAGATCATTTGTTTCTGCAAGTAGAATATGCTGACTTGTACACAAAGTGTTTGTTACTTGAACAGACTCGGGAATAGGACAATACATACATATTTGATGCAACATACCCCTGAAACTGGTCTTTTTCCAGAGATTGACTGGACTTTGGCAAGTCACTTTTCTTCAGTGACTTACCAGCCAAACAACGCTCAGGACAGGCATAGGAAACAAGAGACTTCCTGTTTTCTCAGTGAGATTTAAATTGTTTCTTTGCTTGTCCTGAATTCACTTTTACTTTTGAAATTTTTACACAAGAACTGTCTATTTTCACAAGAACTTTGACAAGGCTGAGCTTGATTAGTCTCCATCGTAAACACTGAAGTATTTGGCAGAGAAAGATGGCAATGTGATAGTTTAGAATAATTCAGCCAAAAAAAAAAAAAAAAAAAAAAAGAACACTACACAGAAACCGTTTTTCTGGAATTTTTTTGTTTTTTTATATGTAAAATAAAAATGTGAAATGTCTTCCTATTTAAGAAACTATTGCATTTTTTTCCCCCACAGGTATGCTTGATTTTTTGCATCAGATGTGCTATTATTAAATTATTTCTACTTACTGAGTTATCATGATATTTGATCTGTACATTATTACTCATCATAGCACTCAGAGGCTTCAATTAGTTTCAGGGTGCTATGTAACTTAATGGCTTAGCAAGCTTTTAGGCACTGACAATAAAAGGTAATATGAAGAAGAGGGGTTACAAAAGCCTTTTCAACTACATAGAGAAAGCAAGAGATACTGAATCTGAATATTTACCTCAGGGTTACTCTATATTTATTTTAAAACTATGTCTGACTCATCTCTTTCATGCTACCAACAAAAATATTATAATAAGCGATAGATACCTGCCTTCAGACTGGATTAGCATTGCTCTAGTATTTGAAAACACAAAAAACCCTAGAGACACTATCTCCTCCCCAAAGAGTGTACAGATAGTTGTGCAAACAGAGGCACAGGAGAGCAACAAAGAAGATTGAATGGCAGATATGAAGCATAGCTGGTTGTGAATCCAAGTCCTTTAGTCCCAGGCCCTACTCCTGCTGTCTCTCCTTGCTTCATGAGGAGACAGCACAACAGGAGCAGTCGTTAATGTGAGATGTAATCAAACAGGTCATTGTAAGAGGGTGAAATTATGCTGCTTCTCTTAGTATGGGAGCACCATGTAAATGATTATGTCTTATGTGGCAAAAAGACAGGAGTTAGTGTCATACAATAGAATATTTCTGATGCTTTAAACAAACAAAACCTTTTACATCTACATTTTTCTCCTTTATCACCCTTATAATGGTGTAAATTACCCATTGATATTCATGCTTTTGTCAGAATATAAATTCACCACGAAAACGAATGTTTTTATACAGCTACACTTCTTTGAGATGTGACTTCATCAGCATAATTGGATGGCATTTTTATGTGCTGTATCTGAACTGTACAGTGTCATGTAGCCTTTTGAAACAACAGACTCATTTACTTGGTTTATTTCCTGGAGGTAATGTTTTTGAAAATATATGTGAATCTCAACACATGCATCCTCACTGGAGGTGAAGGCATTTATCTGGGATCTAAACTGATGCTGTATCACTGACTTACAACCTGCTCCAGCGAATCCTCCAAATCAGGGTTTGGCTTCAGCAGAGCAGGCTATCCGGTTGCAACAATGTTAAACTACTGGTTCTCTGTGTGAATAGTGGTGTGGCTCCTGCAGCTTCAAAAGAAACTCACACACTTCTCTTAATACCTCTTTTAGGTAAGGAAATACTATCAGCAATGTCACAAAAGGGAAAAGAAGGCATAGGATATGTAATCTTAATTCCATGACTATTTACACATTCATAATCCTCTTAAACATTATCAATATCTACTAAAAACTCAGTTTGTGGTTGGAAACCCATGGTATGAGGAAATGCATATATCAGACTTGTGTGGATCTGCACTGCTTGATAGTTCCTGGGCCAGCATTCTGCAGGTGCTGTCTAATCCTTCACATGCCTTCATATGCTTGTGAATAGTAGTAAAATTCTCTTCTTCCCCAGCTGATGTACATCTTCCATATGTCATCAAGAGATTTTCAGATGCTATTAGAATTATTGGACATATTTTTAAATGTTTTGAAGCAGCTCAGATATCACAGCTGGTAAAAACAGATGAAGCCTCACTGATTTCAAACCTACTAGAAAGCTGGTCCAGTGCTCAAGTCCATTCTTCCATTAGTTCAGTCACAGGACCTGTCTCTTCTTCTAGAATGCTCTATCTCAATAACTGCTCATGAAGACATCAGTGTGATGCAAGGTAAATAATTTAAATAGTCAATATGAAATATATATTTAGTTCTAGAATATGAGAGAAAATGGCAATTTCTTCCTTTACAAATTAAAGTGAAATATATCATGAGTTATCTACATTTTAAATTTTGTTTCATGTGGTAGTAAACGAATAAATGGGGAAACACTCAAATAAGGCGTTTTTCCACATTACACAGAACTTTAGAATGTTGTGGCATTTATTACACTTTTAATGCTGCAGAAAAAGCGGAGCATTGTTTTGCCTGTAAACTTGAGCATCGCAAAATTAAAAGTGTTTGAAAATGTGTACTATTTTATTTTAGCCCCTTACATACAATAGTCCTTAATTACCTAAGTGAACACCACACTGACAGACATTCCCCACCTCACTCAGAGCAGCGAACAGTCCTGGGTAAGTCAGGCTGGGTGGAGAAAGGGGCACTAACAGCTTGATCTCTGCACCACTATTTCAGAAGTTGTAAGATTTGCATGCATTATATGGTTTTCAGATGTGACTGTCTTTGGGTTCATCCAGGCTTAGAAATTTTGTTTTTTTTTTTTCATGGTGGTGAGGAAGGGAACCGGACAGAGGAGGTATTTGAGTGCTGCTTGGAAATTTAGACTTTTTCTTGCTCATGTTGCAGAGTTGCTAACAAGCCACTTTCATGGTCACTAAGAAGAAGTTTTTCATGCATGACTTGTGAGGTTTTGGATCCTAGGCAGTATCATACTATGCCATACACAGAAATGCCAAGTTGCACACCTATGGCTGAAATCAGTGTTACCTGCTAGCCCATGAAGGGCTAAACATATTCTTTTAAAATGCAGCATTGCATAAACTGAAGTTTTATGTTGTTTGAACTAAGTGCTGAAAATTGATGGCTATTCATCTTTGTTTTGTTAACACTTTTCTAATACATTATGCTGGTAATACTTTCAGAGCCAGCTCACTCAATGGCCTATGCGGTTATGACTTTTGAGTGCAGGCAGGTGGGCTGTGCAAGGAGCTTTGCTGGAAGGGCTGAGGCACCCCTAAGGCCCCACAGAGTGCTCCCTAGTGTGGCCTCCAAAGTGCCATACTGCTGGCAATGGCCTCATGAGGATAAGGAAGCTAATAAACAACTTGCTAAAGAGGAACATGGGTCCTTCACCAAAATGCTCTTGCAATGTTTGCTAATCCATCTGTTGTTATATGAAAGGCAACTAATAGCTTCTACAGTTTACAGTATGTCTTAATCCCTGTCTAATGAAATTGTATGGCATTCCAGAGGAAAATAAGTAACATACAACAAATGCATTAGTAGATGAAGAGGTGTGGACCTAAGAAAATAGCTCATCCAAACCAGGAAATCCTCCTGAATAGGAACTGGAAAATGTTCAGGAAAGAACTTCTTCTTGTGAGAGAAAGTAAAGCTAAGAAATGGAAGTAAAATGAGCACAAAATAGCTTTTTAGTAAGGTAAAGCCACAAACTGGTTTTACAGAAAAAAAACTGTGGGAAAAGCAAACAGGTCTTCTAACAAGACAAATAAATGTTTACTTTTTGCACACTTATTGCACTATTGTGTGTTAAGGTAAAAGAAACATTTGAACAATATCAATCTCACTGAAGAAATTCCTAAATTATGCATTGAATATTTTGGACTGGGAAGTCAGATGCATAGAATTTAGAGATCAAGAGCCCAGAACTGAGAAGACAGCCGGAAGTTCATGACTTGAATTTGTAAAACAGGTAGAATTTGCAAAGATGAAAAGCATAGCCTAGAGGAGGTTTGAAGTTTTGGATTGGAAACAAGACAGGCAGACAGGTCAGCAAACCATAAGAGCAAGTACAGAGAAACTTGCAGAAAGTTTCCAATTAAAGAACTACAAACATAGTGTTGATGCAGGCCAGGGCCTCAGGAGTGCCTTACCTTTGGCTACATTATTCGTCACATGTTTGACAAAACTGTTCTGCAAATATTTTTAGAAAAAAATAATTGCTAAGAAAAAACAAGATATATATGCATATATATATATATGCGTATATTCTGCATGCTGCAGAAGAAAAGATGTGAAAACCCTTCAGGATGCAATGACTGAAGGATTAGCTTGAACAAAGAAGAAAATATAACTTTGGGGTGCTAGTGGCAGACAAAGTTGAAGCAAAAGGTTTGAAAAGAAACCGTAGCCAAGCTGGTTAATACCAGCAAGTAAAACTCAAAACACAATGAGGAACTAATTTCCACTCTGGATAAATGATAAGTAGGTATAAAGGACTTTTTTTGTTTTATTTTGGTTTGAGTTGGGTTTTTTAATATAAAACTTTTAATTTTAGAACTAGATTATGTACTAAAGGATGTCAGAGAATAAGTCTCAATAAGAGAGTTTATATTGCAGGAAAGCAGAATAATCAATAAAGATAAGAAGCAAATTGTGGATAAAGAAAAAATAAAAAATGTATTAGGAGAGAAAAATAAAATTTGTGTTTTCAATCAGAAGAGATGTCATAAATAACATATTATTAATGAAGAAACAGGACAAAAAGAAGTGAGAACAAAGGCTGGAGTGAGATTTTGTTTCTGTAAATACGTTCAAGAAATAATTCAGAGCTATGCTGCTGTGGCAAATAGTCAAGATTCCCATTGACATGACCAAATTACAAGATCACTGAAACATTCCATCTGCTCAAGTGTTAATAAATAGTTGGAACTAAAGCTTATACAAACGATGATGCTAAAACAAGAGGCGCTGTAAATTGTTATTCATATAACAATAAATACAAGCAGAAAAACTGTGATAGAAGATCCTACAGCTTAAAGCCTTTATGCCAATAGTCAGTATATATTGGCAAAACAGGAACAGCTCATTAAGTTGCTCCTCATGCCTACAAGATGGGGAATCAGCAAAGGCAAACCTATGGGAGAAATGAGATATGGTTGCGGTTTTCTTTATAAAAGCTGTTTCTCCTTATTTTAGCTAATGTACCTGTTGTTACCCTAAACCCAAGGCTTTCCTTAAACACCACAAAACAGAGTGATAAGATGTTAATATCTACCCTCTTGCACTGGTTTACCTATTGCACATACATATAATAAGTAGGATTATTTGTCTCCCCTGTTCTACAAGAAATCCTCTGTAGGTTCTCACTCATCTGTTTAGAAACTTTCTTTTAATTTCCCGCTAATGCTTTTTTCCACAGTCAATTTAGCCTGTCTGTTTTTATGCTAACAATGTCTTCTTGTGTACATTGCTCTTCCCCTATCTCCAATCTTTTCCTTTGTATGGTTTATAAATATATTTTGATTTATTCATTTATGTTTAATGTTGTAATCACAATAAATTATAAAATAAATAATCAGTATCTAAACATCTGTTCCCAGCACAAAGGTCTTTCCCAGATCCAGGACACAAAACTCCAGCTTCAGCACTGGAGTTGTGACAGGAACAATTCAATCACAGTGGGGTTTTTATGTGACTGTTATTTTTTCTCATTTGCTGTAACTGAAACAACTAACCTTTTTAGTAAGTTGCTTGCATAAACCAGCTAAAAGATAATTCCAATGTCAACTCACCCATCTAGAACATGATACCCATTGTAGAGCATTTCCTTCATGGGGGTCCCACAATAAAAATCAAGCACGTTGTGTGTCAGTGGGTAGATCTCTGTAATAGATCCTCTGCTCCAATATAATGAACGTAATCCCAAATTCTAATTGCTGCAGGCCAATATCTGCTGTGCTGGATGCATAGCATCTTATTCTCATTTATGTTTAGGCATGCTAACATTATACTGATAATGTATGAGACTTGAGAAAAATGAACATGTGCTTTCATTCACTTTAGGATGTGAAGTTCTTTCCCTTCTATGGCATTAGTGGCACACTTATGTTGGAAAAGTGGCTTTGGTGTGTACTCTTCATCTTCCTCGATATTGGAACATGATGTCTGAAGAAAAACCAAGGCGTATCATACTCTATTACCGACATGATCATGAGATTTGAGCATATCTGTAGATAAATTGCAACTCAAAAATGATATCAGATGAACAGCAAACTTCCTGGCAGTAATTTTCTGTGTCTAAGTGAACTGCAAAATGCAAAAGAAAAGGGATGGCACTGGAACAGCCATCTTCACTTCTGTCCCCAGTATGCCAGTGTCTACTTATTAAAATGAGATCTTCAAGCAGACCTCTGTTTCTTGGTCACAGTATTGTAAGTTTTGTTTACTTCTGCAAAGCTCTGCACATTGATGCGTAGGATGGCAAATAAAAGATGCTAGCCACATAAAACATTTTCTTACCAGGGTTTGCAAAAGAGTCTTTTTTCTCATGTGGCTAGTTAGACAATTCAGTCTTCATTGTGGCTTTTCCTCATCTGCATGCAGATTAGCTTCTCATATACACTGTTCGTCCAATCCCCTCGTTAGCCCTCTTTTCTATAGGACAGCTTATCATGGTACTTTTAATGCAAGTGTTATCATGTGCCGGTTTCATCTAAAATCCGTCCTCTATTCTTGTCCTCTTTCTGCCATTAACCAAGATGAGCTCATCTACAAAAGTGTAGGTTGCATTTTAAAAGATTAATGGAAAGCTGTGTGTGTCCAGGGCAGCCAACTTCATCTATAGGAATGTGATTAGACTCAGCCACTGCAAAGTGCAACTACTTAATGCTTCCTAACCTATGAAAGGATAGGGAGCTCCTAGGAGACGTCAATCATGTTTAGAGGAGGCAAAAAAAAGATTACAATTCAAAGAGTTAAACCAAAGTTGACTTCTGAATACTTCTTTCTTCCTTTACCCTGGGTTAATGACAAAGGGGACTGTATATGTTATGACTTATGGCATCACTTCAGCTTGTTTTCACAGTCTGCCAGTGGCCAGGAGAGTGTGGAGCAATAATATTGCAGTATTTATTCGAAGACAATAAGCAGTCATTGCTGAGCTAGGGAAGCCAGGCCATGTTTATCTTCATGGATTTAGTCAGCTGGGAGATGAATAAGAGCCAAACTTGAACAAGCAAACATTTGCCTTCTTCTTCATAATGCAGCTATTTCACTTTGCATGGCTGAAGACATAAATCTTTCTTCAGTGGCAAGCAAACAGCTTCAGATACATGGCACTAGCTAGGCGTCACAGGACATCAGCTGAATACTTGTGACCCTGAGTGTTCATGAAAACAATCACAATCCATCTTAAAACAAAAAATGGCAACAATCTTAAAATGCTTCAGCAGCAAATGATAAAAAGCTGTAATTCCTTCTGTGAATGGGTCTCTGACTAAATATCAGCTGTAAAAATGACTTCTTCTCTATTGTTCTGCTTACAAAAGGAATTATCGGAAATTATTGATTGTAGCAACCAATTGTTACAGTTCAAATTCAGAAATAAGGGTTCCAAGCAGGTATAAAGCAATTTAACTTCTATTGATGCCTTCACGGGGTGACGGGATGTTTAAAATAACCCCAACAAACCACCCATATAGACTAAAGACATAATGATTTCATTGATATTTTCTTGGTACAGGAATTAAAAATTCTGTACCTCCTTGGATAGGCAGGGAGTCTCATGTCATAAAGGATGGGAGTAGGGAATAATATTCTGGGACCTTGATGTTTTGAGTTGTTGGGCAGTATCATTCAAGGAGTTTAAAGCTGCTGCATTTCCACGTGCAGTTCCTTGCTCCTGGAGTCATATAGCAAGATGTTATGAGCATTCGCCTGGTTTAGTCCTAATATCTCCTAACAGTCTATCATTCAGAGCTTTAAGCACAACTAAACAGCAATGCCTCCCTTGGTCTGCTTACTGCATGGATCAACAGTTTGGCAAGAACTGAAGCAGACTTAACTTCTTGTGTATTAGCTCTGGTCAGTACGTACGTGGGTATTTGAGCATCATTCGCCCCATATAACCTGGACATCCGTCTCTGTGACTCACCTCCCAAATTCTACGGGAAAGAAAACTGAGTGTATGAGTCAGAAATTAAACTATGACCCCACCAGTGTGTCCCCTGGTGCAGGTTATGTGTATACCAACCAGTCAGTCCATTTACCCGGGAATTAAAATCCTGGGTCATGTAATGCTGCTTGATTGGAGCTGCTCATGAGGAGGGAAGAGAAGAAAGCAGACCTCTCCATATTATTACTACCTCAAAGCCTTGTTGTGATCTGCAGTCAGGCATAGGTAAGCAGGTCTTGTGCTCTTCTAGATATTTTTTTCCTCAACAAGAGATGTGAATAGCAGGATGCGGTTTCTGAATGACAGTATGGAAAAGGTCACTGAGTGGTGCATTGAACACAAGTGAGCCTTACATGAGGGTGTCGTCATCAAGCTTCTCTGTAAAGCTATGAGGACAAATAGATATACATACATGGTTTGAGGGGCTCAAAGCAGCCAGAGAGATCTCTTATTAAAACTGACAATCCAGGCATTGTTCTTCTCACTGAATGGACATTTCAAGTCCTGTGTTAGTGAATACCTACTGCCGATGGCAATGGGGAAAAAGAAGGGGAAGAGCTGAGGAGGTGGAGGAAATGAGGACCCTGCTCTGAGCAAGTCTAAGAATAAGTGACATTGTCACTGTGTTTCTTGTGGCAGTCAGCTGTATGCCTCCCCACCTTGCCCAGTTTTAGAAAGAGAAGAGGTGAAGTCATAAACTCAGATGCATCAGAAACACACCAAGAATCACAATTGGCTTTTTTTTGCCTTTTTTTTTTTTTTTTTTTTTTTCTTCTCAGGGTGGAAACTATTTGGTAGCCATGCAGAAACATTTCAACCAGAAAAGGATTGTTTCTGCTACTCACTCCTTTTAACTTTCACTTATTTACAAGACATTCATTGCAAAGGATCTGCCTTAAGCAGCCAGACCCTCTGTTGTAAATAGTCGGCTGCAAAAATGTCCAGGAGGAGAAGGCAGATGGTACGTCCAGGAGTATAACACAATATATACTGTGATCTGCCTACTGTGTCTACCCGAACTGTAGGTGAGATATTGTGTGAGCAGCTGTTAGAGATGTGGGAGGGGAGACAGCATGAAATGAAATGGATTAATAAAAACACAGAGAAAAGTACACAGAAATGTTTTCTAGTAATGAGAGTATAAAATCCTCAGCAGCTCCCCTGTACCAAACATAATGCTCCCCCTCATAAGCACAGTACATAAAATAGCTCTCCCCAGCCTGTGGGGTTGCCAAATACACAAGCTAAAGTGCTGCGTTTTCACATCAGGAAAGAATAAGTGGCCTGGAGCCATCACTGTGCTGTTGAATTCAGGCTGGCATATATGTTAGGGCATATACTCCTCCTATATTTTCAAGTGTATCTGTTAGATAAAGCAAGCTCTTTCCCTCATACTGTATTTTAAAGGAACTGAAGGGTAGTTCTCATCCTTCCACCATATTCTCTATAGAGAAAAAAGCGTAACTTTTTGCAACTTCTTAATTGCTTAAGTAACATGGTCAGCTTCAGTCTTTTATCTGGAAATGCTACTGGTTCTGAATTGCATCAAGCAGCATTCACCTGAAACGGAAAGAGGTTCTGGATGAAAATCTTATCTCTCAATCACAACTATCTGTTGGGAGTTTGGACCCATGTGAATGACAGAGCTGAAACCTATGTGGTCTGGAAAGGTAAAAAGGAAAAAAAAAAAAAAAGAAGCCTCTGACCTCACTTTTGGTATAAAATATACTGCTTTTCTTAAAGTGCAATTCACTTCTGGAAAGCAATTCTACCAGTGTAATTATTGGCATTACAGGATTACACATGTACAGAGCTCCATTGCCAACCAGATTATTGACAGATCTGAGTTTAGGGTAACATTTGCACTTTTTTTAAGTCCTGCTCTCATTTGTGCAGGTACTTCAGTACAGGTTGTTCCTAAGAATTCCCAGTATCCAAAGGCAATGCCCCATGATCTCAAAGAAGACACAAGTCTGGCTGTTCTTTGTCCCGTGTATACTAAGATAGCACAGATATTTGAAATCCCTATTCAAGATAAGACTTCCTTGTTCCTGACATATGCACCTTTACCTGTGGGATCAAAGAATTCAGATCCTATAAATGCAACATTTTGGTTG
>JAVHNF010031271.1:0-28744 GCA_034783455.1 Micropsitta finschii | reverse complement strand
TCCAGGGCAGGGACACCTTCCACTAGACCAGGTTGCTACAAGCCCCGTCCAACCTGGCTTTGAACACTGCCAGGGATAGGACAGCCACAGCTTCTCTGGACAGTCTATGCCAGTGTCTCACCACCCTCACAGTGAAGAATTTCTTCCTAATATCCAATCTAAAAACATTTTAAAACCAATTCACTTAAACACACAATTCATTTATTCTACCATAAATCCTCTGGTTTTTAACTTTGAGAATCAGTATTGAAAGGTTTCACAATTGTATCTGAGAATAAACAGTCACCATTAACCTATATACTATTGGGTGTACAATCTAAGTATTATGAAGACAGATGACATCCAAATAGTAGCAGCTGCAGAGAAGATGAAACCACAAAGAACACTTTTTCATCTTCAGTTATTAGTTTTTGAAAAGAACTCCAGTAGGAGGAATAATCAGATCTCAAGTTGGAGAAAAATAGCCATCTTTGCCATGCTGAGAAACAGCTCTGCAGAATCCTACCCAAACCCTGTAAACTGCAGCCATTTGCCATTCCTTCTGCCCAAGAAGGGAGAGATGATACTGCATGACCAATACTCCAAATGAGAACCTGATGTTAGCCATTAGCACAGAAAACAGCCTTAAGTAAAACTGAGCACTGAGCGCTAAGCAGCAATTTTTTTCAGACTCACAAGTTAGAAAATACACAATAAAAAGGGCAGAAAAGTCTAATATATGCCTCTAAAGTCCTAAGGAACATACCATCTCACCAAGGTACTGAGAAGAGAGTACCATCCACCTTCATTCTGACCCCCCCTAATTTTTCTTATGCAGCTACTCTAAACACAGTCCATAACAATTTCTTCACGAATAACTCTGCCAAGCTACAACAGATACCTTTGACAACAGATTGATGTTACCTTCACTGCCTTTTCTACTTCCATAATCATGGTAGTTTAATTTCCACCTTTCTCATTTCTTCAGTTGTTCTGTGTTCTCTGTTGTGCTGTCCAAAGTATACTCTCCTCTCTCATCTAACTTTTCAGATTCTCACAAATTTCAGCTACTCGTTCTATAAGAGATTTCTTAGTGGCCTTCCACAGCTGTTAGAGTAAATCAGTACAGACAAAACACACATACCTTTCTCCTTATAAGTACGGCTAAGGACTTGCCAGCCCAAATGAATGACCTGATTAAAGCACTGGCATTACACAAGGACTACACTATCAACACAGCCAGCAAAATTTTATGGTCCAGATAAAAGGATCACTTTTTCTGCTCAGATTTAAGAAGTTTTACGTAAGGTTTTGGAAACCTTAAAATATCTGAAGCATAAGCCTCTCCTGAAGGAGAGGCTTTGTCTTTTTGTCTCTTCAACTATACACAGTTGTGGCCAAGTTATCCTATCACCAGCTGATATTTACACACCACGTTCTGCACAATAGGATGTAGTTGCATTTGCATTGAGAACTACCCAGCACAAACACTGCACAGAACATAAAAAAACCCAAACAAACCCAAACCAAAACCACTTACCCTAGTTTCTTGACATATTCTAGATATCCAATTAGTATTTCATGATAGACAGCAGTCCTCAAGCATTTAGGGCGGAAGAAATGAACACTGTCAAGGTAAGATATATACACTCACCTAAAAAACAAAACAAAACCCAAAACAAACACAAAAGGCATGATGAGAAGCAAAGATCTTAAAGCAGTTCTACAAATTTATTCACATTATTTTTATACATTTAAAGCATCCAATATAACAGCAATCTTTAAAACCTCTGATCCTTATTTACCTCTAGAAACTCAGCCTTCTTTTGATATCCTAGCCTCCTCTCTAAAATTATCAAATCCCTTCCTTGAGAATACTGACAACTGATCTTTGAGGCAGTGTCTCTCTAGCCAGCATCCCCAGTGAGAAGCGACCCCAACTGACATATTTCCTACAGAAACTGCTTTGTTTCTAGAAGGTAACAGCATTAAGAGTCTTCACAAATGTCACACTGAAGCTCTACACACGGAAGGTTCACCCAACTGAAACAGTACCAAAATAAAACAGTTTCACACAACTCCTCACCTTTGATTGGGTGGAGGACAGTCTGAGCCGTACTCCTGTACATGCATCCCAAAGAAGCACAAGTCTACACCATCAATCTCCTCAAAGGCAAAAAGCGCTTTTGTTCGATAAGGGAAAGACTCCGCCATCTCTCCACTGTCTACAAACCTGCAGATTACAGAGGGTAAAGAGGAATACCAAATATATTCACGTATTAGAGAATATAACATCATTAGGTAAAGGCAACACTGATGAAGGCTGCTGTAAGTATAATTTTAGTGCAATTTTAAATGCTTACAGACTCTTCAAATACAAGGCATACACTTCTTACTGTGAAAAAGCTGACATTCATCACAACTAAGGAACACGCTGCTGTAACATCCATCTTTCAAGAGCTGGTCAGTAGTCAGGTTTTGAACAAGTATTTTTTCAGAACAGTAGCATGTAAGTAAATTCAAACAGCTTCCACCTCCCCCCAGAAGAAGCAATATTAGAAATGGAAAGAACATACCTTGCTTTCATTCCGGGTTTTACTTCAACAGTTTTGTCAGACGCATGTACCACCCTAACTGTAACCTCTCCTGCCTCAGGGTGGTTCTGTCGTCTCAAGAAATCATTGACTCTGTTCTCCAAGAAGGTACCAAGTCTTGTAGCTGGTAACCCTGCAGGAGAAAAATACAGCTCTAAATATGTACTGAATTGGAACTGTTCAAATGTGATTATTCAGAATTTAATAAAAATTACTTTTAATGTATGCAGTATGCAATCGTAAATTAGAGCTTTATCTTTAAACACTAACACTTCTAGATGGGCCGAGCTGCTTTTCACCTGCAGCCATGTTTATGGTTTATATATTATTTAAATGAAGACTCCACATTTCAACCCTATTTCTATCTGTCTTAGAAGTCAATTACAATTTAGGCTCCTCCTGAATAGAAGCTCTTTTGTTACTTCAACTGGATTACAAAACACTGCTCTCGGACACAGCGTCAAGAGCTGACGCTGCATTTGGAAGTGTATTCTGCCTATGAAGCCATACTAGCCAAGTTAGTCTCTGCATTTACTAGAAGAATATATCTCAGTAATGGGAAGAACAAGTAAATACAACTGTATCTGCAAGTAACGTAGTTAGTTCAGAAGTTTCTCATTTTCAAACAAAACTGACAAAAACCTGAAGCTGAAAGGGAGTATAAGACTTCCGGTGTAACAGGGCCTGACTCATTGCTGCACATTATCCCTGGAAAGTGACACAGCTGCCAACCAGCTTCTTGTTTTCCAATCTGACACCTTTCAGTAACACATCTCTATACTGTGTTAAGCATGCAATACATACAGGTTGCTCAAAATAAAACCTGATACAAACTGTAAGAGAACCCTTGTATATTTCCTGTATTCTTGGTGAGTCTCAGGAGTTTTGATTTTGGAAAAAGATTCAGACAGTGAATCCATTCAGTGACTCATTTGCTGAATCTTGATCCTATTGGTTGGCCAGGGATATATATGCATATATTTATTATTTTTTTAGCAGAAAGGCAAATACTCACTATTTGTAAGTACACCAATCCAGAAAGATTCTGAAAGACTTACTTGGTCTATAGAACAGATGGTGACTGCACCGATTTCTTCCTACAATGCCTTCAAGTCAGCTGCCTTGATCGAGAGGAAATGTCTACCGAGTGGTTTGGGGTTTTTTGTGATTGAGCCCTTTTTGCCACCAAAGCTTTTAAGAGCAGCAGTAGCATAGTTTGGTACACGTTATCATAAATTTAAGTTAAGACTGCAGTCACACAGTAACCCTTTCCCAATGCTATATGTCAACTGAGATAAAAGGATGCATATCTCGAATTAGTAGTGCTCTAAAACTGTGTTAACCCCCTACAACAGACTACTAAACAAAGACATCAGCTGTGAATGCAAACATTCTGAACTTTGCAGAACTGATGCTCGGAACTGATCAGAAGTACCTGCCTTTAACTCAAAAAAAACCCCAAACCAAAAAACCTAAACCAAACACAACCCAACCCCAAAATAAATACAAAATAAGCCTAAAATCCACCTCCTCACCACTCTTAAATTATTTAAGATGTATTGATGTAAATGTCAGAATCTTACTTTTAGCAGAAAATTTGTTCTCCTTCCTGGTTCGTCCTGTTTTCTTTAGGCAGCCATCACAGACAAAGCTGAAGCAAATGGAGAAGAAAATGAAAACTCACCCTAAGTCAGTCCATGAAGTTCCTTAGCATCTTAACATTAGAAGCCAAGTCTTTCACTAGATCTTATCTGGTCTGGAAAATATGTTAACTCAAATCTGAAATAAAAGAACAGCGCCAGCAAAAATGGCAAGTGTTCAGAGCTGCAGAAGGGGATCTAAGCTCCACGGGGTGGCATCTCCTGTCAGTCACCTGCCATCTGAGGAAATGGTCTCCACTGGCAGGGCAACAGTATTGGCTTAACATATTCTTGGAGCAAATAATTTAAAACTGATGAAGATGAGATACCACAACACAAAGAAAAAGGCTGACTTTTCCCCCTAAATATCCAAGTACACTCTAGCATTGATGGGCAGATTCTTCCTCAGTTACAGGACATCTACCCTCTTCTCCAGCAATTTGGATGGGACAACAGAATGGTAAAAGACATGGCATATAAAGGGAGCGTTTAAGCTCAAACAGAGCTGAAAGGTCCTCCTGCAAACAAAGGAACATTAGAAACATTAAAGATTAGAAACAACTTTACACACAATGCAGTAGGGTTTGATGTCATCCTAAAGATTCTGTAGAATTTTCAGACAGGAATGCAACTTCTTCCATTCGATGCTCTTTTATAACCAAAGTAAGGATGTACATGCACTAAAACTCTAGTAAATCTATCATATACTCTCTATGTAAGGAGAAATTTCTCACCCAGAAGGCCAGATTATCTCATTATGCAGAACACAGATCTGGTGCATTTTTCTTCCACACTCTATACATTCAACAAACCTGCAGAAGGAAACAAGGGGAATGGAACAAAGGTTATTAGTATCATTATTTGCTTGTAAAGTATTTTATTAGAGAATTTCTAGTACTTAGAGTCTTGAGCCTATTTAACACAGAGGGCACATCTATGCTGAGAACTGCCTCAAGAATGCATTAAGAATCTGTCAGCTCAAGTCAGGTAGACTATGCAAGGACACATTATTATTACTACTTGCTTGCCTTACTGCCATTCACTTAACTCTGTTTTGTGATTTTGTTTTTGATGAGTGTCCCCCCGCCCCCAAGTGAAGACCTTCTCAGGCTAAAAATCTGTGAAGTGCTTGTTGCTATAATGAAGGAAGGGGAAACAGATTCACAGGTGTCAGAAGCCAAGAATCAGGGGAAGTAGTTGCTGTTAGTTGCCCCACTACACTTGAAACTTGGGGTACATTCCACATATACTACAGAAGAGTGGGCAGGAAGAAAACAGTAGCAACATCAAAGTCACTTTCAGAAGACTAGCAGAGATTTAAGGACAACTGAGGTAAGTGTTAAGATTTACTTCAAATGTTGGTGAATATGATTCTCTAAAATACCTAAGACTGCTTCATGTGTCAAGACAATTTGACTCCTTTTGAACATGTGCATTTATAAGAGTGAGATTTTGAATGAATAGCTGTCATTTATGTTGAGCATATGGTACCATACTGTAAGTTAGGCTTGTATTCTGTGTTATGCTTTATCTTCAGTGTAACTAAGAGAAAGGGAAGTTATGAATCAAGTTACTATTCTCTCCTTCCCACAGGCCTTGTAAAACGTAAGAACTGACTGACCCTTATGCCCTTAGAAAGATGGTGTGGGAAGAATATACATCCTTTCTGCTCATTCATTTAAGAATGAGGATAATTTTCGCACAGTAGCAGCACAGGTGTATAACGAAGAACCATGTAAAATGACTTCAAAAAAATCCTCAGGAATATAAAGAAAAGCAGCTGGGTCACCATGATCTTGAGTTTACTGGATGTCTACAGTTCTGCTTCCAAAGCAGTGTAGAACCACTGACTGATTCAAATTATCAACTTCTACTACAGCTGCCTGTAAAATATGACAACTAGAAAAGCCAACAGCACTTAGAGCTACTGCCAAGTGACTCAAACCAGTTCTGAGACTTTGCCACAACAGGGTTTCAAAGCAGAGTTATCTGCATTCATCCTTCTGTGAATCCACATTCAAGACAACAAAATGCAGTAGTTTTGACCTATACATAGTGTTATATATTTCTCAAGTACAGCTGCAGTCGTTTGGGTGCTCAGCACAGAATGCTGCTTACTGAGCACCCCCTGCCCACTAACAGAGCTACATGATATTGGAAAACACTGGAAAACGAAGATGACAGAGAATAACATCTTGTTATAAAATAGTAATAGTAGTAATAATAATAATAAGGCTCATTCAAAGTGTGGCAACATTACTTACAGTTCAGGGTCCAGTGTATCATTTTTCCTTTTTGAAAACTGTTCTTTGTTTATTGTGCTATGGGGAAACAGGCAATAAAATTCAGTTTTAACACACAACACATTTATGCTGTACCACATGTATCAACATATCAAGACAAAACTTGCAAACAGGTTTCTTAAACACTCACTGACACTACAAAGAAAGCTGTATTTCACAGTGACTGACAACTGCCATCCTTGCCAATATGCCACCCTTGATGCATAAAATGTGGAAAATGTTCTTTTTCTATGGGGCAGTAGCTTGTAAAGAATCATAATGCTTCCTTATTCAGTTTTACTATAGGGATAAATGTTAAAACTTGCTGACACAGACTACTTCAAACTTCCGTTTGACTAAGTGCTTAGTTTTCACTACAGTTCAGTCACTCCAGATTTTAAAGAATAAAACACTCTACAGCACAAGCCCAGGCTTTTATGAAAAACATCTTGTCTACCTTCTGCTAGCCTACAAGCAGCAAGGGTTATCCAAAACTAAACTTCCCATTAAGAAGGCACTTTATATGATGATATAGCTTATGAACATACAGCCCCAGCAAGGACACAGAAATAACTCACGTTTGAGGTTGTGATGGGTCATCTCCTAGAGAAACACTCTCCCCTTGGATTTCATTGAAGCACTTCTCACAGAAATGATACCTGTCAGCAAGAAGGTAGTATTTGGGTGAACTACTCCATCCACACAACAAAACCCAAGACAAGCAATAGAGCCACCAATCCCAGCAGGCCAAGGGACAGGAGTAGAGAGCAGGAGAGAAGGTCATCAGCAGCAACAAGGCTATTCAATGATGCAGATTTACGTGGCCCACATTGTGTTTGGCTGATGTGGTGACTTTTTAGAGTTTGGGGTTTTTGGTGCAATCAGAGCCAAGTGCAGACAATGGCAAGCATGAAGGAGAAATAAAAACACACACAAAGAAAGAGGGGTTTGCAGAATAAAACAAAAAACATAGAAGCAGGACTTCATTATCTCAAAGGTCTTTTCCAAACTAGCTGATTCTATGACAAGAAAACACAAAGCAGAAAGCTGAGGCAAAGCACAATTAGCATTAAATCTCTCAAACAGGTTCACAAGCAGCAAATTATTAAAGCAAATTAAACAAGAGTATTCCATTTTAGCATACCCATACCCTCTTCATTTTAATAACCCATGCCACGTACAGCAAAGGATTAAAAATGAGAAAGGGGAAAGAGCAGAAGGAACAAAAAACTGCTACTCTGACTTGTACGTCAGCACAGCAGTTCTGTTGGCAGAGAAGCAGAAGGAGATCAATGGAAGAGGGGTAGCCTTCCAACTTAAATGTGTAAATGCTAAAAGACCACATTCTCTCCCAGTTGAAACAGAAAGTTAAACATCAGAAGCGTCAAGAACAATAAAATGTGTCCTTGAAGAATCTTACAGATATTACAGGACAGTCAAACTGTACGTTAACTAAATGCCTAATGTCAACTACACACATAACACTCTACAATGACACGATTCTGCCACGGCCTGGTCTGAGTGTAGAACAGTCCAGGCAACAACACAGCAAGCATCACAGAGAAAGATTTCTTTCATACTTTAATAAAATAGTGATTAATTCAAGACTCTACCCCAGCCCTCAAAAATGTTCTAGAACTATAGCCTCTCCATTACTAAGGCATGTTAATTGAGTGCACAAAACATTTAGAAATAGAAAGAAACAGAAGAAAATTCAAACAACTTTATTATAAAGCCACACAAACCAACACTATAGCAGCTGTTAGGCTACAAAGACAGGTAGGTCTCTTAACCCTCTCCCATTTCTCATCTAAGATACTGCAGAGAACAGTACTTTTGGAATTGAACATTTTGGTCTAATATATATATGCATGTATGCAACATAATTTACAAGTCACATGTATGCACCTGTTATAGTGCAAACATTCCCTTCTAATGTTTGAACACACATAAAGCACATCACATTTGTGAGTAGTAATCTTTTGGTTCATCTAGTGCTTGCACAGGGGTAAGTGTAAGTGGAAGATACTGACACAATATGAAAAACTCTACACTACAGAAGTCTAAAAGGATAACAGTTATTATAGGATACTATAAGCTTATTTTCTACTCCTAAAAACCTTCATTCACTGCTTTAAACCTTTATGAAGCCTAAGATGATAAAGACTAAACTTCTGTAGCTCTTCAGTTGTTTTCACCTGACCAGGTGCTTCAGTAAACTACAACTCTTGCAAAACATTCTTGGCTTTCAGGTAAAAGCCTTAGTGTGTTTGTTGTTCTGGGTGTTTTTGTTTAAGATGTTGGAAAGAATTAAGAGTGGGAACTAAATTCATGGAGGTGACAGTCTGGAGGTAACCAAAACCTAAACAGGAGCATTCTGGTGACAGGATACGGGAATGTTAAAACATGTTATTTCTCTGCTTCTTCCTGCCTTGCTTCCCCAGTTGGCAGAGATGCCTGGCAAGAAACCTTCCTTAAGAAGTCAAATTAAGTTTAAATCCTTTAATAAACCCCAAGTAAAATGAGAAAATAATAATAAAAGAATTGAAAATAGCTGTAGAAGTGACAGTACTTTACAGAGCTGCTGACAGCTACTGCGAGACAACTCCCTTAAGGAACCTTCAGGAAAAAAACAAGCAATCAATCTGTTGAAGATCTGAACACACAGAAATAAGTTTTGCTCCTCAGTGTTAATATAGTGAGAAAAACAAAGACTTGCCAAGTATAATATGTATTATGAGCACATACTTGCTGCATAGCTTACTCTGTGTTCTGCATGAAAAATACTGCTGCATAATAGGAAGTAAAGACAACAGACTTGTAGATATCTGAAGAAATCTTAATTAACTGCAGGATACAAATTTACTAAAATATCACATTACTGCAAGCAAAAGGAGGAAGAGCAAAGGCTGCAGTGAACTTCTGCAGAAAGAAATTATTAACACAAGGTAAACTATTCAATCTGCACTTCCAGAAAATTATCTTAAAACACAAAGCTGTACAGTTATTAAGAGGGTGTATATGTAAATACATTCACGCCTTTAACAGATTGATTGCAGCATGCACAAAACGGCACCAAGTGAGTTTTCCTTACCTGTTCTGGTAACTGTAGTAAGTGGCATCTCGAGGGATTGTGCATAGCTGTTTGCCATAGCAACACAAAGTCTGTGGTGAGAACTCCAGCTGCAAAGAGGAATGGATTGTCTTAGTACTTATACATGGTTTCATTTGCTCTCCAAGCGAAGGCAAGTGTGACCCAGACAACTATCATTTCCACTTTATTCTGTACACATATCTCACAGTACACCAAGTGTATGAAGTGCTAGTCATAAAAACAACATTCAGTGGGCTATTGCACTCAAGTTAATTCTTCTCTAAAGATGAAAAGTGTATCAAAACAAGACAATGGACATAGACAGACTCAATATACAGTGAAGCACTTCTACAGTAAGAAAACCACATCTGTTTAATTTGAAAACAGGTCTGCCCTAATAAAAAATAAGTCTTCAATTACTGACTTTACCCTCCTCCAAGGGCTTATACGCAAATAGATGATGTAAGCACTAGATAGAATATCCATAAAACCCTCAAAATTGGGTTACTCAGGTTTGCTAATACCTGGTAAACTCTCAAAATTTTTTACACACCAAAAGTCCTAACAACTACAACTGCTGTATCCTCCCCCCCCCCTTCAATACCAGGAAGCAATCAGCAGATTAATATTAATTTTCTTACCTTTCTTCCACAGCAATAACCAAGGCTCTGCATAACTGGGTCAATTTCTTGCTCAAACACCTCAGCCAGTTTGGAACAGTACTTGTATACCCGGGATGTTTTGCGGTTATACAACCAGGCATTATTGAACATGAGCCAGATGTCATCTACATATTGCCAGGGTTCCTGATACTGTCCTGTGTCCAGCTTCCTCTTGATAGTAGAAAGATCCATGGGGTTCTTCACTATGTCAAAATAATCCTGCAAGAATACGCAGTGTATTAAAACACCGCTATAGAGCTATGTTGTGACATGACAGCATGTGCACTCTCAGCATACAGATTCATCTCCAGTACATCAAGAAAAACAGGTTCCTCCCTGACCTGACTGTCAAACTGCTTGTGACACATGGTGAAATCTCTAAGTAATACCGTATCATTCCCCAATGCTTTCTTTTCTTATTCCTTTATTTCTCAGGTGTTATTGTATTTTAATCACCAAAACAAGTATGACAAAAAGTAGTAAATGGCAAATTTTCTGCAGCCTGGAAGCTGAGTTTATACACAAGAGCATCAATAGAATGTGACTCTCTTTAGTAGATCAGACAACCTAATAAACAAAAAAGAAAGATCAGATGATTAAAGACATCATGTCTCCTCCAAAGAATGCCTTTTCTCAATCCTCACCCCGATCAGTTATGGGACCACTTCTCCTACAAAAGTTCTTGGAATATGACAGCCAACTGAGAGCTTGTTAAAGAGTATCATCAATATTTATGCCTGCTCACAACATAACAGGCCTTGAATTTTTGCAGTATTTATCCTAAAAAAAAACCCACAAAAAACCCCAACCCACAAAACAAAGAACCTTTCAGCCAAAAAAAAAAAAACAAAACACCAACATTGGTCAAAGCACCCAAGTAGGACTTCTATGCATAGATATTTGAATATAGAGTAAACTTGTGTGGTTAATCCAGAGAGGTTTCTTTAACTGGCCTTGATTGTCTTAATTTCCCACAAATTCAGCTAAGCTTTATATATGATGAGAAACACCTACAGAATTCAGCAACAGAAATATCACAACATGAAGCAACATCCATAAAAAGCCCCACAGCACTGGAGATCTGGGGATCTGTTGGTAATCACTTTAATGTATGGCATACCTGCTTATTTATCAAAAGGAACACAGAACCAAACAAACTTTGGAAAAACATCCCCAAGACTTTCCTAAGCCAGACATCACATGTTCCACTGCCTGAGCTAAACCCCTTCAAGTGTATCAATAGATAAATGTCAACAAGATGGCCTTAGGCTGTTCTCAAATGGGTATATCATAATATAGTAGTTTTGAATTAAAGGCAGCAAAGTATCTTGTTAAGACACTTACAGGAATTCCCAGTAGTTGGGGATCCACAGGCTGTCGAAATGGAAGAGACTCTGGATCCTGACGGTAAAGTGCCTCCAGTGTTGGCATAAGCGCCTGCCGCAACTCTTCCGGCTTGAAAACTTTGAAAAACAATGAAAATTAGGACAGCAGAAACAGATGTAAGGAAAAAACATACCGGAATATGTGGGGTCTATGGAAAAAAAACAAACACTACAGACAATGGGTTTAAGGTATCAGCATGCCTTGTTTGTCCTCTGCGTTACAGAGTTCTGAGAAGGACATTAAAATGATCACCTGGACACAAGCTGGCCAAAATATTAAAGAGAATCTTGTTTTTATCATAGGAAGACACTGCTAAGTTAAATAAAGCCAGTTTACATGTCAGGCACAGCCCCTCTCTGAGGTCCCAAGAAAATCTTGCTTAGAAATTCTGTAACTGAAGTATTTCAAATCCTATTGTATTGGCAGTTTTACTAAGGCTTACTGTCCAATACTAAAGCGTCAAAGAACTTGTCCATAGCCACTTACAAGCACATGTACTATTAGGTATTTTTGTCCAAAAGCTACAATCCATGAAAGTCTACTGAGTACCAATAAAGAAAGCTCAGTGTTTCTTTCTCCCCCAAGATTTTCCTAGGGAGGGAGATACAGTGAATTTTAGTCAAAACTCTTCCTGCTTACTTTTTTTCTTGGACTGCCCAGCTGCTGGAGAAGACTGAGTAGCTGGAGTAGTAGGTCTTTCTTCCCCTTCTGGTATTTCAGTCTTCACTTCAGGTTTCTTCTCATCTTGCTCTATTGGTTCTGGTTTACATTCCTCCATGACTGGTTCTGCTTTAACCTGAAAAGCAGTTTGAAGCCTGTCACTCAGTCTCTTGTGAAGTCACCCATCCACATTTCCATCCTTTAAACCTATCCGCCATCCTGCCCACCACTCTTTCCCAGGATTAAGGGTATCTACTTTGTAGTCATTTGCCTATAACTTGAGCAGATGTATTAGAACAAATCTTTAAATGCTGCCATGTTAGCAGTGATAAACTGTTAACCAGTTCTGAGCTGCAAGTAGACACACAGGTACACATCCAGGTCTTCAAGCAGGTCTGACAGTCTCTCATACACTATGGCTGTCAGGATGACACTACTGCGTAGTCACGCTCCTAGTCATCCTCAGTGACAAGTTGCCAAAGCCCAGTAAAGCAGCTAATCATGTACATCCAGAATCACAGAACCATTTAGGTTGGAAAACAGTTTTAAGATCATAGAGTCCAACTGTTACCCCAGGACTGCCAAGTCCACCACTAAACCACAACACTAACCACATCTACACATCTTTAAAATATCTCCACCAGGGATGGTGACTACACCACTTGCCTGCAGCCTATTTCCAGTGCTTGAAAACCCTTCTGGGGAAGAAATGCTTCTTAAAAACCAATCTAAACCTCCCCTGCTGCAACTTGAAGCCATTTCCTCTCATCTAATATCTGTTATTCTAACATTCAGCAACCACAAGTAACATCTGACAGACTGACCAGAGTGCCCTTGTACACTGGCATTTAGCAAAAAGCCTCACAGCTGCAACCACATTATCATGGTCTCTTCTACTTCTACCACCATTTCAGCAGAAAACAGAGACCCTTATTTAGGAAGAAGTAGAGGAAGACAATTAAAACAGCAGCAGCAGGTAGCACCTACTCAGGTGAACTCTGGAAAAAATGCCTTGAACAGAGACAGAAAGCATCCGGCAGTCCTAGGTATTCTACCCAAAAACAGGCTGACAACCTCACCTCAGATTTTTCCTCCATTTGCAGCTCTGTTTGTTCTGGTTCCCCTTCATCTGTTTTAATTTCCATTTTTACTTCCTGCAAGGGTGGCTGCTGCTGCTCTGGTACAGTCTGCTGAGAGTTCACCTCTGTGCTGCTGGTAGATGGGGGGTTGGATACCTGCCCATCAATGCTTACAGCTGGCTGTGAAAGCTGAGGGAACAACACACACATTATACACAGGCTTCTAATAAACTTAAGCCTTCTTTCTCTAATCTACCTTCTACCTGTGCTATGTTTCCACCGAATTTAAATGCACTCTAGTCCTTCTACTTCTTTCACCTGAAGAACATACTGCTGCACAACTCCAGTTATAGAAAAACATGCAACAGAAACATGCACTGGAAGGTCTTAATATACAGAAAGTTACATATTGTTTCCATATTATACACCATCACTATGCATATGCAGAAGTAACTAAAGACCTCATACATATTTCAAAGTAAATTTCAAAACATACACTATAATTCTGACAAATACTCCCTCTCTGGAAACACCAGATGATCTATAGACTTGTCTCAATGAAAAAAACATTACTTCCCAGTTGCAAAAAGAAAACCCTATTTTGATATCAAACATGCCAGGAGCTACCTCTATTATCACAGACTCACCCAAAAATAAAAAAACAAATAAAAATTAAACCTTAAGCATTCACAGGGGGAAGTATAATTAAAGTATTCCCTTACAGGTGTTGTAGGGTGCTGAGGCTGCAGTGGTGCTGTTGGTGTGGGAACAGATGCAGTCGTGCTTTGCTGTGACAAGGGCTGCTGTTGTTGCTCTGCAGACGGTGTAACTGGAACCGGAGGCTGAACTTGTGGAGGCAGCTGTGCCTGCGGAGGTGTTGGAGTCTGCCTTTGAGGGGGGTGCATAGTTTGTGACTGTGGTCCAGGAGGCATTGCCTGAGGAGTAGGTGTGGGGGCAGTGGGAGCAGCTGCTGCAGCCTGCTGTTGCTGTGATCCCAAGCCTGGGGGTGTATGGTGAGGTGTTGGGGTTCGGCTAGGTACTGGAGAAGGAGAGTTTCGGTGTATGGGAGGCTGTGGAAGAGGTGGACAGTGAATATGGCTCCCTTGAGAACCTGGAGCCATTGCAGGAGAATTCACAGGACAGGAAGTGCTGGTCATTTGTGCCTGTGGAAAAACAAGACAAGTACACATTTGCAATTACTTGAAATAGAAAAAGTCAGAGAAATTACTGTCAAATGGCTGCTTTCCCACAGTTACTGCATACTTTAAAAAATGTGACAAACTAATCTGTTTTGTTTTTAAAAACTCTATTTCAAAAGGAGAAATGGTCTATTAGATTTATTTTGCTCCACGCAAACAGAAAGCTGATATATTTATTCAGCTCATAGAGATGTTTCAATAGAATAACTTCTACTTCTTGGTATATTTAAAGAATGGCACACCTACACTCCCAGATCACAAACCACTTCTCTCTAAAGCTGCAGATTTGTACATCCTGAATGAGACAATGCACCACAGTGAAAAATCACTTTCAAATACACTTCGCATGCCAATGCCCCCACCCCAAAACTAGAAACTGAATTTATCATCAGAAATATGTACAGCTGTAACTGCACCATTACAAAATTACAAAAGAAAAAGAAAAGTATTGGTCAAGGAAAAAGCTGTCACTCCACAAGAATCTTGCCTGCAAACTAGGAAGAAGCATCAACGAGAAGCAAACTGACGTTCCCTATTTCTTCCTGGCCTGAAAGGTTCTTGCTGAAAAGGGAGAGGGAAAGGACAGAAAGGAAACTGCTAGACTGCAGGTTCAGATCTTCAGTAGTGACAACCCTCCTATCCCCCAAAGCTAGCAGCATACATTGGTCCTGCATAGACATGCCTTTTTAGTACTTATTTGATCATCTCTTAATTTTGCAGCCTTTACTGCTTTGCTGTTCAACAAGAAATTCTTAACTACTGCATTCTGCATAACAATTTCTTCTTTGCTCCGTAAAAAGAAACTCAGAAATATTCCTTTGTCACACTTAAACTTAAGCCTGAGAACAAGCCAAAAATGTTTCACTCTTCCCATTCCCAGTGCTACATCAGGAAAATGCAGTGTCTCAATAAATGAATTTAGTTGACTACAATTCCAAAAGCATACCGAGAAAACAAGTTGTTCTCCCCTACAAACCGAACAATGAAACCTGTACATGACACAGCCCAGTGACACCACTTCCAGAAATCAGAAACTTACTTGAGAAACTGGTGTCTGATTGCCGGACTGAGCCATAGGCATGCTCGCTGTGTTCATTCCCGGGGAAGAAGCAGGGAACTGGGTCTGTTGTAGAAACTGATTCTGACCAGAAGGCTGGCCAACTCCTGGTTGCTGCATGCGTGAAGGAAATCCCATCTGTTGGAAAAGAAATTAAGTCATATCACAGAGTGTGCATATAGCTCCATAAATGTTCTTTCGTGTAAAATGTTATCTTGTTGCGGAAATTGATGCTTGCCACTTATATGTAGAATATAATATAGGAAGTCTGCTTACAGCTCCTCTCAAAAACCAGATATTATGATGATTTCCCTTGTAAGCTAAGGAAAAAGATATTGATTTCAGTTTGGAACTGTGATTTAAGATTAATTTTCACTCCTTTTGCTAAGGATGCAATACCACAAAAAAACCTTCCATTTTTAGGCAATATTTTACTACCGAGATATAAAGGCTTAACATAGTCCAAACGTATCTTTCAAAAGAGATGCAAGAGGAGGAATCCAAAGGGTCGAAAGAATGAAGAAATAATACTTGATTCTTTAAATTCTGTTTATTTACTTAAGAAAACTACAGCAAACAGAAGCAAACCTGTGAGCTCACCACCCTGGGCGAAGGGAGCACACACTGACCTGGTTCATGGCCCCAGCCTGGCTTAGCTGTCCAGGGTGCTGAAGAGGAGGGGTTTGCCGGGGTCCCATCGGTGACAGCTGCATATTCATCTGGCCAAACTGATTCATTCCTGTGCATTCACACCAAAAAGAACAAACCAACATGCCACTTATAAACAAAGGAGGCTTAAATTCTCCTTTGGGCACCATTCAACATTTGGTAAAGAAATACTGTTAAATTCTTCCAAATTTTGTTTTCTATCAACCAGTTTTCTAACATGCAATAGTACTATAAAGAAAATAATTCTGTCAACCAGTTACATGGAATAATTTTAAATATGAAGTGTCCAAGGTACCATACTACTCCAGAATACAGACCAATCTTTCCAACCCAAAGATTTGTTTCCACTAACTGTTATCAAAGCTTTGAAGTTTGAGAACTGTTGGAGTACATGACAAATAACTAAAAGTGTCACTGCTGAAGATCAGCTTTCTACAGAAAGTTGCGTTAACCTAATTACATATTAGAAATTCACTCACTGAATCCTAAACTCTTGACTTAAGTGCTTTGTATGCTGACTACAATACTTCTTGAATATGTAACAAAGGTTCTGCCCCTTCCTTCTAAGTAATAAGTCTCACCATCTTCCCTTTGCCACCATGTCCTCATCTAAGCTGGCTAAGTGCACCATGTTTGACTGACCCTGTTTAACCAAACTACGTTGACACAATTGGAAACATCAAAAGCACAGAGTTCTTTAATTAACCAAGCAAGCAGCTAACATGCAGCTCAAATCCATAAGATCATGAAATGCTACCCAAGATTTTTTTTTACATATATAATATATAGTTATATAAGTATTATACAATATAGATTGCTATTTTTTCAACCAAACGGGAAAACTGCAGGTGAAGCAAGGGCTATAACACTTCAGCAAGAGTTGCCCAATTCCAAAATTCCTTTGAAATCACAGTAGCTAATTTTCTTCAAATATTTACCTGGCTGTGCCTGCATGCGATTCATCATCTGGTTTGGCACATTGGCACGTATCAGGGTTGGGTCAGGAAGAGGACCATCTGGATTAAAAAAAGGATACTGGAATGAGATCATGGCATTTAGAAGACTACCAGGTTTTATCCAGCAAACATACATAAAACCTCACGTGTAAAACAAACTAACAAAAAGGAAGGACACAGCCCAGTAACTCTAAATATTCTTAAGGAGACCTCAAAATGTGAAGCAAAACCAAAAACTTCCCTGAAAATGTAAGCATGTCCCATTGACAGAAATATCATCTGACATAGAGTCAGCTTTCAGAAACTGAGGACAAATGTGAAGTATATTATTGAGGTACAACAACAAACTCAGTCGCTCAGAAAACAAGAACTTCTACAGACCACCCTACACTGTTACTGCACCTATAGATTTAAAACAGTATGAAAATTATATGGTTCCACAAAGTATTTATCAAAGCTCTGAAGTTTGAGAACTACTGAGTATATGGTAAGTAACTAAATGCATCACATCTGCTACTGAGGATCAACTTTCTACAGAAGTTATACAGCAAGTGAAGTCACGGTATCAATCTTTAAGAATCTTCCTTGGATCTTGGTATGCACCTTGGTAAACCCTGTTCTGCCTTCAAGTATAAAAAGACCCAGAGCGGGATTTACCAAGGTACATTCAAATTTAAGCAGAACTCAGAGGAATATTCTTGCATCATATGCCTAAAGCTACTGCAATGTTAAGAAAAAAAACCAGGAAGGTTTCTGTCTCAGTTGACTAAAACAAATTTCGACCCAATCTCCTTTGACAAGTTTTTAGAGTGTCATTGACAGCTGTATATCTGTTCCCATGAGCTGTCTTCAAGAACTCCATTCTTAACCATAAAGTATCTAAGAACACGCAAGACAAAGAAACAAGGAGAAAAATCTTTTTCTTCTGAGAAGGAATCTCTTAAGAGAAGGAGTCATTGGAGGTGGGGGAGCTCTACAAAGTAGGTGTACAGAACAGCTGCACTTATTTTTAAAAAAGACTACTTCAGTAGCCAGAGCAGGGAGGCTGGAACTAGGTGATCTTAAGGTCATTTCCAACTCTTAACTATTCTATGATTCTATGGGGGTGGAGAAGAAGAGTCATCTTAAAACAGATTGTGGCTCACATAATGAAAAAATACTAGCTCTCTTCTACAGTCAAATGAGGGTATGGAATATAATTTTATTTAGAAATACAAACTTTAAAATCCTCTATTTCAATTATTTACAGGACTTCATTGAAAATACAAGATTAAAACATCGGCAGACACCTCTACTTCCTAACTAAAAAATATTATCTGCAATAATTTGTATTACCTGTTTTTATGCTACCCAAGTAAAAATATTCTAGATACTTGACAGCCTAGAGCACCTTGTCCCTTCCTATTGTTAAGGAGACATTCCACTCTTCAGCAGTGTGATAGTTTTGACCATTAACTCCTCTACAATTTTATTCTAATATACAATACATGGTTAGTAGAAGAGAAAAAAAAAAAAACAACCCCAAAACCCAAACAAAACAAGACCAAGCTGTTTAGCATTAGGAAGGTCAAGCCAAGTAACAGACCTACTGTGAACTACAAGACAGGTGCACAGGGGAAAGAAGCAAAATCTGGTTTTCACTGCATGCTTGAAAGGCCACTTGTCCAAAATACCCCCAATATGTCACAGAACAAGCACTATCTAAACTTCTAAACAGTGAAAAGCATAAATACCTAAGCACATCAATCATCATACTCCCTTAGCAACAACAGTAATAGTAGTGATAATTTTAAAGCCAAACTAAATATTATGAAAATACGTATCTTACAGTAACTGAAGTTAACTTTAAATCAATTCATTCTAGGAGTGAATCTAATGAGACTGAAGCTCTACAGTCTTAAGGATGCAACTTAATCTCCACTCCTTCCACCCTCAAAGTAAGTGTAAAGGTTTACAATCCTTTCATTTGTTCAGAAGACTAAATGCTTTTATATAATCTATGGTCGCTAATATATACGCAGAGAGCTTGCAAATACTTCAGAACAAAGAGGGAAAAGTTCTGTTTAACTCTGAGAAAGCCAGGTACCTGTGAAACAAGGGCAAAATGATCACTAGCTTACTAAAATGGCACTACAGGATTCCCCTGCACCAGGGAGTCCAACTGCTCTTACTTGCAGACATCCCGGGTTGGGGCTGTCCCATGTTTGGCCCTTGATTCATGGGAGCCTGTGGCATGCCTGGAGCATTCGGGATCATGTTCTGTTTCTGCAGCCTGGTTCTTCGTTTCTCCTCCAGCTCCTTTTGTATCTTATAGATCTTCTCCGCTAGCAAGTGATAGTACTCTGCCTGTTGGGGAGGAAACAAGTCAGGATGGAGATGACACACTAAGTAAAGGCAACAAGTCACAGTAATTCAAGCTTGCAAAACAACCTCACACACACATTTTGGCTTGGGTGGGAGCAGCTCTCCATTTGCAGGGGTTGCCAGGCAGACAGAAGGGCAAAAAGGGGGCATTACCGGCAACCATTAAACCAACACAAGACATTTCTTGTGTCCAGCACTTCTCTGGGAGAATCACAGTGAAGAGCTTCATGCTGCCTTCAGGGGACCCAGCGAAGTCTCAGGCACAGCAGACCCCAACAGGCACCACCCCGACTCCTGGCACTTCCTCAGACTGGGAGTCTCATCTGGGCTTTTACTCCTCTTCCTCCTCAGTCACTATGGGCTGGGGGAGACACACACACGACTAGATGGCAGAGGATAGCATCTCACCCTGCTGTTTGCCGATTCATACATATCACCTTCCACTTTCCGAGCATATGCCACCAGATTCTCCATACGCCGATCCTTCAGTGCTGCAGGATCAGGAGTAGGAAATATGGCTTGAACCCTGAAAGAAAAAAAGCACACAGAAGATAACAGGACACAAGTCCAGACAGGGACCCAGAACTAATCCCAGTGATCTGAACACAAGGAAGCAAGCAAATCTTCTGACAGACTACGGCATTGCTACTGCTCCCAGGGGACACTACCACCACGTTGATGGCATGAGTGGGACACTTCCAATACAACAGCCCCAAACCAGCAGATGCACTCCATCTTTCAGGCTTCTGCTTTCCCTTTTCAGGTACTCTAACAAACCCCATTCCTTGGTGCCCTAGTTTTCGCTAACACCTCTAATGGTGATTCTTTGAGCAACCCTAAATCACCCATTTAAAACTAAACCACGACACCCTTCTCATGCACCCCAACAAGACTCAGTCCCTGTCCCCCTAGTTTTGGAAGTCAGGCTTCCTCCTGCCGCACACGTACACCTCAGAGGTGGCAGGTCACTTAACAGGAGATTGTTTTGATGTTAGCTACTCACAGTTTATGAACAAGGTGGTTTCGGAGATCCTGAGTAATGTCTTCATGCCACTGCTTTCGAATTCCGGTATTGGATGGTTGAGCTGTTGGCATAGCTCCCAAACTGGCAACATTGGCGCTTTCACTCATCATGGGGCTTCAAAAACAGAGCAAGAATTGAGGGCAGAAGTCTAGCCCAAGCTTAGTCATCTTACAGTCATAGCCTCTTTTAAAATAATGTTAAGACAAAGTGCCAGTTCAACCATTCCCTAATCAGTGGACAAACTCTACAGAAATAGCTGCACAGACACCAAAACAACACCATGAACAAGTACATGCTGTACTACCCAAGGATTTGGAAAACTCTGACAAAAGCTACAGAATCCAAAGGGAGAGATAGCCATCAATGGCATTTACCCCACTGCTTATGCAACAAGTGCCATGAGATCAAAACAAAATCGCTGGAGTACAAAGAATAATTCAACTTACTTTTGAGAATTCATGGTTGAATGTAACATTGAGTCAGGCAGCAGATTAGGAGCTTGAACCCCAACTCCTCCATTCACTCCCATTGGATTTGCACCTAGAAAACAGAAGTATTCTTAAATGAATATCCCATTTACTGTGCAAAATCAGTAATTGCTCAGCAATAACAAGGGTCTAGACTGGCAAGTACTTTGACTTATCTGAACTGAGTTTAATTATCCATTGGTCTCTTCCTTCTACAAACTTAAGGTAAGTCTGAGACACAACACTGGTGACCTCCAAGCGAAACATGACATCACACTACTGTTCTGCACACAGAAGGGCTGGGGTTGGATGGGACCTTAAAGATCACCTAATTCCACTATTTTACTGTACTTCTCAACAAGCAAGCAATTTCAGTTTGCTGCAAACCTTATGCACCAGAGTCCTTTCCTGTGACACCTCAACTGAAGATGCAGCAGTACCAACCACTTCAGGTTTTTTGTTTAGGAGCAGTTGGGGATTTTTGTCATTCAGAAGTTTAGGATGTATATTCAACAAAGGCTTTAAAAACTTAAAACATCAGCTACCACCTACATCTGACAAGGTCCACTCTCACCCATTCCATAATCCAGGATCCTATAACCAACACTGATGTCTGTACTAGGAAGGAAAACCTGACAATCCTTTGCAGGAAAAACCTCTAGTAATTTGTTACGTGTCAAAATCCGTTTTTTCTGAATCAGAGCAGATCTCAATCACCATAAAAAATTGCCTATTTTCTTCACACACTACAGTTAAAGACTTAAAAAAAATGGGAAAAACTGAAGCATATTTCTGCCTGGAGCTCCTGAATAGATCATTTTGTGAGGTCAAGAGTAGCCTGAATGCCATTACCAAGCTTACATATTTAGGACACCTGAACCCCCCCGAATCTATATTTCAAGCAAATTTTGACAATGTATACAAGAGAAATCCACTGAAATTAAGTACATCAAGCCTAATACAAGCCTCTGGTACCACAACCAAGTGCTTAACAGCCTTTCCATAAGGCTGCCTCCAGCTTCCCTTCCCTTAGTCACTTCTCCTTCCCAAATTCACTTTGCCATTTGACAGCAAGCTGATGTAGGAGACAACTGTCAACCTTTGCCTTAACTCTCCCTTTCCAAATTGCCAAATCCAACCATTTGTTTGATCTGCTTAGGACTGCCTCTTTTCACATTGCTAGTACTCCCCAAATCCTGCAGTTTCTCCTAAACCAGCCCTGTTATCATGTAGGCCATGACAACATAAATCTGGTTATTCCTCTTACCTGTTGCAATTCCCTCCTTCACCACCCTCTCCTAATAATGAAACAACAGTCAAAAGTCTACACTCTCCATGCATGTCCTTTCTGCATTAAGATTCAGTTCTCTACATTAAGATTCAGTTCTCCACTCTCCAGGAGCTTTTCAACCCCATCTCATTGGATTTTCTTATCAGTGCTACAAGGAGCACAAAATGAGAATGCAGAGGCCAAAGCCTGAGTCTATAAATAAAATATTTTAAAACTCCATGCAAGAACCATTTTCTTCAGAAAAGAGATGACATTTTGCAATAAGCTACCCATGCAATTTACAGTGATGTACATCCACATGACAGGATTCAGAGGAAGTATTATTTACTACTTCTTATTTTTAAAACAAACATTACTTATCTGAAATACAGCTGTAAAATGTTGCAATCTGAGTGACACTTGAATACAGGCATTCCAACACATGCATTCCCAATTAAAAACTCTTAAAAAGCCCTAAACTTGCATTACGGTACGATTACAAAGCTACTAAGCAACGTTAAATAAAATGCTTTAGAAAACTGGTTCACAAACACTAATCATCTTTCCAAAGAAAATACTTTTCCCAGAGAACATCTTCTCGGAGAGAAGATACCTAATCCCTCTAATGTTCCTGTTCCACTGTGCAGCTTGCTATACCAAATCTAAAGTACTGCAAAGCCATGCTTTTTGAAAGTCAACTAGCGGTATTAAGCTACTAGGTTAAAAAAATCTGCATTAGATAACAGTACAGGAAAGTTGCCTGTAGTTTGTATTTTAACACAGATAAACTTACTCATAGGATTCATAGGGCGCAGACCCTGGGGTGTCTGTCCTTGTTGCTGATTCTTCACTTGAGCCTGGGGCTGTGTCTGCATCTGGTTCCCTTGATAGGTCAGTCCAAGGGCTGCGTAGGCTCTCTCAATGGAGCTGGGGTCTATCTGACTGGTAGTGTTTATGCTGGGTGTTGTCTGCTGCCCCACACCCACAGAGCCAGTGTTTGCAAGTCCTACTGCAGCTCCCCCCAGCAGCGCTGGAAGAAACGTACCAGGATCAAGTGAGTAAGGACAGCAGGAGGTAGCCCAAAGACATCCACACCAACAGGAAGAGAACCTAAGGAGTACACTAGATAACTAAACCATCTCCTTCTAGGTATGTGCAGAGGCCAGATCTGGAAACCTGGCATGAAACAGGGAGACAAGTTTTGACCCAACCAGCCATTCCAACAACATGCTATTTTCCCTTTGAGCTGCTGAGAGGAAATCCCACTCAAGTATTTAGGACACCCCTGTTTGCTTCAAACTGAAAACAGAAGCACACCAAGACACAGAGGGTAAAGGCAGAAGAGTACATACAGCTCTTCACCAGTCACTGTAATGCTTGGTTTGGGTTTTTTTCTTTTTAATTTTCTTAAAAGAAGAAACAGCTCACATCAGTTATGAGAAGAGCCCAAAGTAACACGAAGGAGGGAGAAAATGAACAACAAAACCAACCAAAAAAAAAACCCCTCCAAACTAAACAACCATATAGGTAACACAATGACAAAAGTCATGCCAAAGATTTTAGCAAGAAAACCAAGGGGACAACAAAGGGAAGGGGGAAGAGACATCTGATACAAACAAAGGATGAACACAGAACCAAACATCATCAGGGCTGAAATGACACAACAGTGTGTGTATATGCACGCCTATCTGTCTCCAGAATCTGGCCAGCTGGAAGAGATGGTAGTAAAAAGCCAATCATGCAGTTGAAAGATCTTGACTTGCTCATCCCTAACACTCTCCTGCTAGGAAAATCCAACAAAATTACAGATCTTCCATAGACACTAGCTATCAGACAGAAAAATATTCTGTAACTCTAAAAGCAAGAGGAAAATCATATGACATGTTCCTAGATACCAAGAGCATCACCACTACCATCTGGGTGCAAAAAAAGTTTAATTCCCAATGTGCATCTTATGGTTTATCCAATACATAGAATTCCCCAGTAGACTTACATTGTTGATTTCTTTTGTCCCCAGCATTTTTGAGAGGCAAACATACAGGACAGTCATGTCGTGTGCAATTCTTCCAGTGAGAGATGATTTGTCGTGAAGATGCACAATGTGCCACTGAGAGAGGAATGAAAAGCTTTACTACCAGTATCTTCACATGGCGCATAGAAACTAGGTAGGGAGCAACTACTTCTCTCAGCGAACACATCTACATCAACACAGGTCAGTACAGTATTACTTGAAATAGCTCTGAAAAAGTAGCTTGATTTCTTTAAGTACTATTGACTCAACTAAAGCTTACTTCAAAGACTTATGTCACATACCCCAGCCTATGGCTCAAAGTACACCACCATATACATCAGGCTGACTGTACCAAGCAATTGAGATGCCAATAGGCACAACTCCAGTAAGCCTAGGCTACCAAAAAGGTCTCATACATTTTTCCTCAGCTGCTAAGATAGTCTATAAGTCTAAGATAGAGCTCATCAGTGCCAGTAGCAGCTTAATTCCTGGCTAGCTACTGCTTGAAAGTTGTCTCTTTCACTTAAGAGAAACAAGTAGACTACTACTTGCAGATTGCTGCTTTGCACCTACCCTTATCACAGCATCCAAAAGGTATTGCAGTGAGTTACAGAGTTAAGCAAAAGATCTTTACTTATCTCTCTACACCTAATCTAGAGATGAGAGCTCGTCTATAACTTGCCTGAACTTTAGAGGTTCAGAAGTTGTTGATTTCCATTCTTAAGAGGAGAGATAGCTTAAAAAATATTGTACTTCCCAAGCCACCCACTAGTTTTCCATCTCCTTTGAGAACATACACTTCTTATTCTGCAAGTGACGACTGCATCTATATAACCACTCCTCCACTTACCCTGGCAAGATTTGCCAGCCTGACAGTGTGTCATATGGTTCAAGACATTCTTCATGGTTCGGCAGTGAGGGAGGTTGCACTGTCGCACTTCCCCGTTGGCCTGTTCTCGCCGCTGACACTTGTGAGCATGCAGGAGGAGAACTAGTTGCTGCTGAATAAGTTTCCGTTTCTCTGGATCTGCTGTTGGTGCTCCAGAACCCATTCCTTGAGAAGCTGCTGGCCCCATCCCAGCTTGCTGAACTTGAGGAGCCTGCTGCTGGCCCTGGAGGAGGTGGAAAGGAAGTTCCCAGAAATAAATCTATTTTTGAGAATAATTCATTTAGCAATGACAAATAAACAGCAGCAAAAACAAAAAAAAGAACTGAAGCAAAGAAACAACTATCACATTCTGCAATTAAGGGAATAGCCCACCTATCTGTAGCTTTGGGTGACTCATTAAATACACCCCTTAGCAACAGTCCTGGCAATTCTCTCGCCAGTCACAATTTCCTCCCCGTATCACCATCCTAGCTCTTGCCTTATCAAAGAGTAGCAGAACTCTGCACATGCTGACAGGTTAATTTGCAGTGCTAGACCAACCAGAAAATATTAATAGCACTTGGATCTCAAATCTCCTCCTCATTTTGGAGGCTAGAAAGTTGCATCTACAATTCCTGCATTAAGGGAAGAAGGTACCTTTTAAAGTAAATAGAGTTTTCCTTTATTTAAGTATAAGGTGCCTCAATTTGACTGTTCCTAGAAAAGGAGAATGAAGGGGAAGTTCTGGGAACCTTTTTCCAATAGAAAACTTGCATGTAGGCATTCAAAACAAGTACCTCCCTGTCTCTGCTAGAGATGAAGCACAACTTCAGGATAACACATGCCACAGAACTAATGTCAAGTATGGCAACATCTAGTACTACTTCTGTTTACTTCTTCAGACTTCTTTGTATTTCTTCCAGGAGACATTTGAGGAGTACTTTGCGAAGAACAGAGGCTGGGGGATTCTGTGTTGCTTGCATCACTTCAGTTCAACAGCTTTCAGTTTTTAACAGACTCTTCACAGAGGGTTTTAGAGGATGTTTCTGGAGATATCCAGATTTTTAGAGCTCAGCTACTTGCATTTGTAAACCCCAGTTCTCCCACAGCATTTCAATACTAGTATTAACCTTTCCTTTCACAAGGAGACTTTACCAATTACTCAGTCCCCTCAGGGTTTCTGTGTGTTCTGATATGACCCTACCTGCCTTGTTTGCAGCCTGACATTCTAAACGATAACTGAGATAGCAGCAAATTCTCACTCCTAGGTTCAGCTGGAGTTCTGAACAGCAAATTTTGGCTGCTGCTTTATCGGTTCATATAACCAACTGGTTTAGAGACTTCCAGTGTTTAATGCTCAACTTAAAAAAAAAAAAATAAATAAAATAAACTCATAGGATTGAGCTCTTTAATTCCAAGGTAAAAGTTACCTGGAAATGGTTTTTCAACAACACTACAAAGTCAAGAGACTAACCCTCCCAGAGGTGGGGATGGGGGGGAGAGAGGGCGGGCGTGGAATTTGAAGCAAGAAGAAACATAAGCTGTATTTAGAAAAGTGAATTTGTTTCCCAAATTAAAAAAAACCCACATGCATGTAGGGGATAAAAAGGGAGGACATGTTGCATGCATACCCCTAACCAATTTAAACTTCTAAAATGAGACAAACACCATCAGCCATGAGCATTAAGCTCAAGCTAGGGAATCTAAGGAATCAGGCCTGTCATTTTTAAGCTTGAACCATCCACTATTTGCCATCCACTTTTCCCACTTCTTTTCCCTTCCTTAAGCCCTGCTTCAATACAGTGTGAGGGGAAAAGGGGAGGCACAGGGCTACTACAGCAACAACTGCCAAGAAACATCCAGCATCAGGACTGTTTGTGTTCGTGTAATTCAGAACAGAAATAAACACACAACTGGGGCTTCTAAGGACTATCATTTCTGTTTGAGAAGGGACACTTCTCTCTTCAAAAACCAGTGAGTACAAACACCAAAACAAGCCTCAAAACAAAGCTATACTGAGAAGAAGGGGCCCAACAGAGCAACTTCAAGAGAAGGGATGGGAGAGGAGAACAGAGGTACCCAAACAGGTGGCAAATCTCACTTCAGTCAAGGAGCTTAATTTAATTTTCTCTGCTAACAGGTTTTGAAGGGAGAAGAATGGAGGTCCAGCTTCTCCAAAAGAGAAAGTACAACTCAGCTTTCTCCTTCAGATCAGCCTTTTTAAGAGTTAAGCGAACGCATTATGGATGGATTCAGAGCACGCATTCACACTGGGTATGACAGCTGAAAAAACTTATAACACGGCAACAGCAGAGCATATTACTCCATTTTAAGTCTACTACAACATTTTCTGGAGATATCTTTCATTCTACTTACCATGTTAGGCATTCCTGCCCCAGGAACTGGCTTCTTGTCCATTGGAAACTGTGGTAAGCTATTCTGCAGTGCAGCTTTATTCTGCATCTGAGGCCCAAGTCCACTGGCTCCAAGCTGCTGTCCAGTATTCTGACTATATGGCTGGCCGTAAGGGCTGGGATTGCTCATCATTCCCATCTAGGAATTAAAATGGTAAAATGTTCAAGTAAGACAGCTTAAATTCACAATGTGGAAGGCAAATAAGTACTTCAGAGAAGCACAAAGGATCACAGCCATGAACCGGCTGCGATGCAGTACTGATCCACATGCTTCCCTGTTCCTCCATGTGCATGTATTTTACCCATCACACAGCATCAACTTCTCAACCAGACAGCTCCTGTAAACACAGTGAAGCCAACTTACCAAACTTTAGGTCAGTCTGGTCAAAATGGCCTGGTTATTTCTTTTTATAAAGATTTTGTGCAACATATTTCTCATTTCAGCTTTCCCAACCATAAATTTGTTCCATGGGCTATGTACCTCACAAGTCTGAGAGAATTTCTCTGCTCTCAGCACCTCCACATGAAGACAAATACCTTCATTCATATCAGCAAGGTTTATCCCCAAAACATCCCACCCAACTGTCAGCACTCCCACAGCTCCTCTCCAGACAGCTGTAGCAATGCATGACTGTATACAATCTTTTTCTATTTAAGAATATACCATAGGCATAGGTAAAACGACACAGACACCATAACCCATTTGCAGTGAGCAGTACTAGAGGTCAAAAGGAGACGTTTGCAGACAAACAAAACAAATCTACTGAACCATTCATCCATCGGGGATGTAGATTTCTCTATCATACAAACTACATGTATATTTCAACAGGCCTTCTAGGACCAAAACAAGTAGCCACAGAAGATCAGGAAACACAGAGATCTTTGTTAAGATTACCAAGTTCTCACCATTGCTCAGGTAGGATCCTCAGAGACATAACTCATAATAATAAAGGCACAAGCATACTTTAAAGAGCTGCACTGTTTCAATTAACATTAGCATTTGACTAGACAGTGTTCAGTCTCCTTTGATACTTCTTGGTTCAAGTCTGGGCATTTTTCTGCATTCAGA
>JAVHNF010031261.1:0-13853 GCA_034783455.1 Micropsitta finschii | reverse complement strand
CCACCCTGGGGACATGTTTTGCCCCATGAAGCCCACCAACAATGATGCAGTTTTAGAGGTGTAGCTTTTAAGTCTGTCAGTGCAGCAACTCTAGGCACTTGAATCGCTGGATCCTTGTTCCGAGAACGCACTCACTCCCTGTCCCTCACCCCATGTTCAGGCCTCCACTGCTTCAGGCAGGGCTGCAAGTCCCCTCCGGAGGTAGGCTTCAGCTTAGCTCTGAGACGAGGGTGACAGGGAAACCAAGGGATGGCTTTGCTCGTCCCTCGGTGCAGCTGTAACTTCTGGCTGAAGGTAACGTTCAGTGCGAGTGCCACAATACCTTCCGGAAAGCCTTTTCTCCCAGCGCCGCTGTCAACCGTACCCGAAGCCTGCCCGCTGCTTTCCTCTGCTGAACGAGAGGGCAGCTCAGAGGGATGGTGCCCGGGCACGGCTTGCAGGGACCGTACCGGAGCCGCCCGTCCCCACCGTGCGTCAGCTGCCGCCTCCCCGCCAGCCTCACGCCAGCCAGGGCCTGGAGGCCGCTGCTCACCCCGACAACCAGTCCCGCATCAGGCCCTGCCCGGGGCCCAGCCAGCCCTCCCAGCCCGCCGCTGCTGCTGCTGCTGCCGCCTCCTGGGTGCGGCCCCGGCCGAGCCCGCCCAAGGCCGTCACGGGGGCTGAGAGGAGGGTGTCGGCACCCATACACTCCGCACCGGGAGGGCGCGGGACACCCCGGCCGAGACCCCACACACCAGCGACACCGCCACCCCTCCCCCACCGCATTCTACTCGATTGTTTATTATTTTCCAAGGGGCGGTGGCGGGGCGGAGGCGCGGGCCAATTGGAAGCGCCTCTAAGCTGACGGGCGACGGGCGACTGCCAATGGGCGGCGAGGGCGGGCCCCGGCGGTCACGCGCGGCTCTAAAGCATGACATCATCTTGTTTGCACGGCGCAGCCTAGCTTGGCTAGGGGGCGGGGCCACCACAGGGGGCGGGGCCGGGGCGGGCGAGCTCTGCCCTGCGGGCGGTTAACGTCCGCTTAAACGCCCCGCTGAGGTAACTCTGGTGCGGGTCTTCGGGTAGAGCTGGTGTGTCCGGCCCCCTGCCGTGTGTGGGCAAAAGGAAGGTGTTAGAGTGTAATCATAGAGCAATTAAGCGTTAAGTGGGTATAAGTAAGCCCCTATGAGGTAACCAGGACTGGTTAAGTGACATGCCCAGGTTGCACAACGAGTCGGTGGCGAGGCAGAACGGCATTTGGCCGAACCAAGCCGGAGAGCTGGATGTCACAGGTCCGTGGAGGTGTCCTGAGGGGACAGGAGGCAAGGGGAGATGGCTAAATAGCTCCTTGAATTAAAAAGTTTATATATATATAAAAGCAAGCTGTTTACCAATATTTCTCAAAAATTGGTGTAAAGATACAAGATAAAAACACAGCCTCCAGTATAAGACTTGCAGTTACTGTTCTAGAAACTGCTGTTGCAAACATTAAGTCCTTTCATATCATTTATGATGAATGTTAGAACAAAAAGGGTGGAGTCTCTTGCTGGATTTTAGCATTTTGACTCAGTTTGCCCTAATGATACAAACTCAATAATCATGTGTACTCCAAAGTATTCAAAAATTATGACACAAGCTTTTCAAGCAGCATAATGTCAGCTTAAAAATCAGGTTGTAAAAGGTTTTAAAATGTGCAATTAGTTTGTTGGTTTGTTGTTTTGTTTTTTTTTTTCCCTTCTTTCTTCCTGGCCTTGAAAGTATACTTGGGTCGCATCCATGGTACATCAGGAACTTGGCTATTGGTTTAAAATTAGATGCTTCTTTAATGGGACTTTAAGAACAGGGATTTCATGAAAACATCAGCCTTGCAGGACTCATAAATAAAGCTGAGAGAGCTGGCAACACCACTATGCCCAGCTATTTGTGTCTGTTATTAGGTGTACAAAACAGTTAGAAACCTACTTCTATTCATGAGAAGCTGAGAGTCTTTCTTGGCCTACAAGATGTGTGACATTGTGGCAATGCAGCTTCAGCAGCCTCGCGTCTGATATAATTACAATTTCTGAAGCTATAGGGTTGAATTTTCTCACTTCCTCAGCTTCACAGCTCCTTATTAGACCATTTCTGGGGGTAGGTTTCATTGTAAACATTATTTCTTCCAGAAAGGTGATGCTGTCTTTTAGTGTGGATGTCTGCAGTCACTGTACTCCACATAACGCAGAAATGGGTCAAGAATTCTTCAGCAGTGGGTGCTCAAGTTTAGGTGTGTGCAGAGCTAAGTGCTTCCTGCCTTAGAGCTCAGTCCCCAAATTGTCAAGATCATTTGAGGAAAGAGTTCTTCTATCCACAGTAGTAATATCACTGTTTCCTTCTGCTACTACACTTACTTCCCCTCCCCTCTGTTACAGCAGTCAGCCAACCAGTTCGCAGGCTGAAGTCCAACTTCAATTGATCTTTAAATTGCTGTTCATCACTTTGAGGAAAATTTTATAGTCAGAACTCCACAGTTATCTTTGGCAAACCCTTCATGTCTCCATTGGCACACTTTGGACTCTTGCTCTGTGTCTCTCTGCCAGTTAGCCAATGTCCCTGTAGTAACTGTGGAACCCATTAGCTAGTTTTAGCCAAATTGGGCAGAACAGTTAAAGTCTCAGAGCATGAAGTTGGCTGGCTTATAGACAATGTTTCTTTCTAATCAGTACACAGGTTGCTCTGATCAGCCACAAAAACCTACTCTGCCCTTTGCCCAGTCTGTGTTTAAAAGATGTATTAGGGAACTGTGGGAAGAACAAAAAATGCACTGCAAAAGCTGCTGTCTTTGGGGGGTGACTGTGAGGGGTAGACATGCTTATTGTAGTGGGCACAGACTTCTCATAGACTAAGTTGCAGGTGGCTTACAAAACAACCCATCATATGCTTGCTTGTATGAAGTCCACATAGACAATGCAGCCATTGTTTCATATAAGTGCAATATAACATTGTTTTATTGAGCAACAGTACATTTTACAGCAGATTTCTATAATGATGTAATGACAAGAAGTTCCAGGCCCTCCATCCTGTTTCATTTCCCTGAAGCAGTATGCCACAGGCCTCACATCCCATGCGTCCTGCATGGTCCATGTACGGCTGAGATCACCCACAGACATGATGTGGAACTGTCATATCACCAGATCCGTATAATCAGGTACTGTGATGAGTACACATGTTCTCAATACAAACTATTGCAGGAGTCTTAGATAAAAGGTGATGATGTGGAGGAAAATGCAGCACTACCCTGAAATACAGTCTAAGTAGGCACAGTAAGTGAGGCTTTCAAATGGCCTCAGGGCTGGCCTAACTTTATTCCTCTTGAAGTCAGTGACAAAATTCCCATAAATGGAGCCTTTTTGAAAATCCCACCCTTGAGGCATTACAATACTTAAGGGAAGAGACTGGAAATCGTGCAGGCTTTAGATCCAATTTTGATCAGTTTTTTGTATGTCTTTCAGTGGGCCTAGCCACTAAACAACGATAAGAAGGGTTCCTCCATTTTTTCTGATTTGCTCCTGCTAAGTCAAATGTGTAGGAACAGTTACACCGTGGTTTTAATTCTGCCTCTAAACTGCAACATCATGGGCACACACATGCTGTGTGGAGTTGTGAAGAACTGGTACTGTGACTTATAGGATGAAGGCTGATACGCCTGTGAATTCTGAAGAGGGCAGGTAATGTTGCAGTAAAGGCCAAGGGCTGGCACTCAGGAGATCTAGTTTTATTTCTCACTTCTGTCACGGGCTTCCTGTATGACCTCAGCACATGTAATTGCTTGGTGCCTCAGTCCATCATCTCTTTAATAGGGTTACTACTTACTTATTTCCTTTCTCCCGCCCTGGCCTGCCTTACTTAGACTGCAATTCCACCGGGGAGTGGAGCATTTCTTACCACGTGCAGGGCCTTCACCCGGTACAATGAGACCTAATGGCCATGCCTGTAGAGTAATGCAGTGCCAATTAAATAAATAAATGAAGATGATAATATCATTTAGGACTAGATTTGCAGCTTGTTATCCAGCCCAAGGTCAAACAGCTGTTTTTCTCTGGACCCTGGAGTCCTAAGGAAGCGCTCCACAGGGAGGGTTCTGCAATGGGCATGATGAACCCCAAGCAGCAGCAGGTTTTGGGAAGAGGCTGAGTGTCAGTCACAGCTTCATGGCCAGCCTTCTCTGGGTAACTGCTGAAAGCCACAAGTAGAGGCTCTTTGGAGGTGTGGTGTTGGATGGACTAGGCATCCTCTCATCATGCACAGCCTTGTCTGATCTTGGTTCCTGGCTCTTCATAGCTAGCACAGCTCTCCTCCCCCACCAACTGCTAAATCACACGGACCCAACACCAGTACCACAACTGCAGAGAAGCTAGTGCCTTTCCGAGCTGCCTTGCATTCCCATAATTGTTGCAGCAAAAGCTGTGGCAGCACACACAACATCGTGACCCAAAATGGAGCTGCAGTGAAAATTATTTCCATTACTCGAACCTGCATTCATTCCGATTAATTCAGTGTCTCCTACTATATTTAGGTAACTAAGGATTAATTGTATGCATGCTGAAATGCTGTCCCTTGTAATAAAATCATGCCGAACTATTCCTAACTTAAGTGCCACTTGAATTTGAAACCTAACTAGACCCTGAGGGCCTTAGGCCTTACTTAGCGGGACATGTTAGGCATGCAGGATTAGGGCCTTGCTTGTCTTCTAATCAAACCTAATGCTTTTCAAATCTCATCGCTTGTCTACAATGCTAAATAAATCAGGAATAACTTAATTTGTCTGCTAATTCTGCCCAGCAATGCTCCAGAAGCACACCTACTTCTCAACATCTGCAGTGGTCTGTATCCAATACAGGAGACCACACTACCGTTGTGCTAGATCTACAGTTTAGGTCAATACAAAGCTAGGTGAGGACTGATATAGCTATGCTGCTATGTAATGTATTTATAGCTACATACATATTAATAGTTTTATGTTCCTTGGCTTTGTGGGTCACCCCTTTATCCAACCCATAATTAACTATGTCTTCAAGTGAGCTGCTTTGGAGGGCTTTCTGCTAGGGCATGGCATCCGAGAAGGAAGTACAGCAGGATTATAGTCACATGCAGACATGTCTGAACATGCTACCACATCATCCACAGGGGGAATGGAAGTTTTAAAATAAAATTACTAATTGGACTCCAAATTTAAAGTTTACCAAGTAACTTGTGCACCAATAACTTGTGATGAGTGGAAACAAGTTGGAAAAGAATCAGCATGCTCCTTCCCCGTTGTGACTGGCAGCCAGAGCCGGGTTTATGGTGAGGTACAGGCACTGCGCTGAAGCTGTGCTCCTGCCAGGCCAAGGTGGGCCTGACAAGGGCAAGAGGTATGAAGAATTGATACGTCTGGTTCTGTCCCTTAAATCCTAGTAAGCACAGGGAGCCAAGGCTAACGCAACCCCTGGAAAGAGTTACAGTATGCTTCGATACCTAAGCGCTTCCCGCCGCCTTCCCGCGGCCCGGGTAGCGCGGCCCGGCCCCAGGCCCGGACATACCGAGGGACGGCGAACAAGCAGAAACCATTCCCTCCGCACCCCTGCGGGTTCTCCCGGTCGCCCAGCCCCGATGGCTCCCCTCGGCCTGGCGCTCCCGCCCCATCGGGGCGGCCCCTGCGCGGCACCGCCCGCCCTCCGCCCGTGGGCGGGCCGTACCGTGCTGTGCGGTTAGGTTGAGGCTCCCTGCGTGTGTCTATAACTTTGTGTTGCTGCCGGTGGTTGTTAGGGGGAGGGATGTGGAAGCTGGTGGCGAGCAGGGTGACGGACTATTCGGGCGGGCGGTGGCGGGTGGATCGGTTGCCTCTCGCCGGTTGCTCGCAGAGGGAGCGGGTGGCTCGCCGCTTCCCCCTCCTTCGCCTTTAAAGGGAAGGCTCCTCGGAGCTGAAGGCGCAGGAGCAGCAGAAATCATGCAGCAGCGCTGCTTCTTCTTCTCGTGAATTTGGAGCTCGATATCTGTCGGTGTGGAGGTGGCTGTTGAATCTTCCCCCACCCCACCGCTCGCCCGCCCCTCCTGATGTGGCTCTCCCTGCCTCTTCTGCCTGCGCTTTTTAAATGACTTGAGTGAAGAGGGGGAAACTGTCAAGATGGCAGCAGCAGGAGCAAGGAGGTTATGAATGTGGTGTTGATGCTGGAACAAAACCTATTCTCTTTGGCAGCCCTAGGGAGGGCTTACAGCTTCTGGACCTGTTGGAAGACTGCGATTTGATTTCTTCCCGTTGTGTTTGCTTTTTCCTTGCGAGAAGAAGGATTTATTATTATTTTTTCTTTAACCGACCAGCCCCTGGCGTGGCGTTTTACCGCCCCTTGCTCCGTCGGCTGTGAGATTTTGGGGGGGTTGCTCGCGTGTGGTTTGGGGGGCACCGCAAAGTGACAGGCTTACGCTAGTATGCAGTTGGGTGTATGCTAAGACTTCTCCTCCATTCAGGGCGTTCTGAAGAAAGAAAAAAAGTCTTTGGCGTAATCCGAAGGACCCCTTTTCCTGCCCTCCTGCCGAGGGAGGGCGCAAAGAACCACCCCACTCCCCCAAAAGGGAAGATATCTGCGGAAGCGACCAGGAGCGAGCTCGGAGGCGGCGGGGGGGCGGGGGGTCCTCTCCTGACTGGAAACAGTGCGGTTCCCGTTGGAGCTACTTCTGCATCCTCATGGAGTGAAACATAAACAAACGCACACGGGCACCGCGGGAGCGGCCACCGCTCCGCCGGCGTGGAGGGCACCTCCGGCACCGCCCGGCCCCGCGCTGCCGCTCCGGCTCCTAATCGGATTTCGGATTTTTTTTTCCCCTTCCCTCCCTCCCTCCTCCTCCTTCCCCCACCCCTCTCTCCGCCGTGCGCAGAGCCCGCGGGTAGCGGGCTCCGGGTGCTGCGGAGCGCTTGCCAGCCCGTAGCGGTGAGCGGCATGCCAGCCCGGCGGCCCCCCTCCTGCTAGGCTCCCGTCGGCACCGAGGAGGTTGCGGAGGAGGAGCGGGGTCGGCGGCCGCTCGCCCGCCCCGTCTCAGCGCTCCCCCGCCGCCGCCGCAGCCACCCGCGGGGGAGGCCAAAATGGCAGAGGCGTCGCCCCCCGCCCCGCTCTCGCCCCTGGAAGTGGAGCTGGATCCCGAGTTTGAGCCGCAGAGCCGGCCCCGCTCCTGCACCTGGCCCCTGCAGAGGCCCGAGCTGCAGGCCAGCCCAGCCAAGCCCGCCGGCGAGCAGCCCGCCGACGCCGCCTCCATGATCCCCGAGGAGGAGGACGACGAGGAGGAGGGGGGCGGCTCGGCCATGGCCGTCGGCAGCGAGGCCCCCGCGGGCAGAGAAGCGGCGGCGGCCACCAGCGTCCCGGAGGAGGCGGCGCGGCTGCTGGCCCCGCTGCCCGGAGCCGGCCCGGAGGGGCCAAGCCTCTCACCGGGTGGAGCGGCAGCTGGAGGTGCGGGACTGACCGGGGGCCCGGCGGCGGCGCCGAGGAAGTGCTCGTCGCGGCGCAACGCGTGGGGCAACCTCTCCTACGCCGACCTCATCACCCGCGCTATCGAGAGCTCCCCGGAGAAGCGCCTCACCCTCTCCCAGATCTACGACTGGATGGTCCGCTGCGTGCTCTACTTCAAGGACAAGGGTGACAGCAACAGCTCGGCCGGCTGGAAGGTGAGGGGGGTCCAGGATCCACGGAGAGACCCACCGCACCACCCCGACGGGCGGGCTGCAGCGGGGGATGCCGCGGCTTCCTCCAGTGCAGCCGGCCGGGTGCTGCGGAGGGCCGTGCTGGTGGTCTTTCTGTTCCCTGTGCTTGTTTATTTATTTATTAATGAAGGGAGGGGGTAGGAAAAGTTTTGTCTCTTTCCTGTTGCTGCGTGCAGGCGGTGTGGGCTCCTAACTGTGGGAGCAAGCAAAACGCTGGATCGGAGCTGGCTTCTCTCGTGCACAAGCACATAAGCAGGGGAAGAAAAAGAGGGAAAAAAGAAAGGAAAAATACTTGTTATGATGTGTGTGGTGGTGGTTTTTGTGTGTTTTTTTTGTTTTTGTTTTGGTTTTTTTTAAAAAAAAGACGCCGTCGGTGTAACTCGTGCTGGAAATAAGCAGAGTTGCTTTTGTGCAGGGTCAGCCTGAGTCTCAGAGCTCAAATACAAAACGACTATTATTTTCGTCTAGAAAAGCCCTAGTGGTTTCCTCACACGTTCCTCAAAGGCAGTAGAGGGAAATTCGGGTCTTGACATTTCTTCATAAATTTAATCAAAGCGTGGAGTTGTTGGCTGCTCAGCCGCTGGAATGCTTGGTTTGTGATTCTTGCGGTGCCAGTGCATGAGGGCACCGTCTGCTGATATATCCCTTGTAGCAGAGCATTTTCCGTCCAGCGCTGGGAAGGTTAGGAGGTAAGATTACTACTGTTTTAATAAGTAAGAAAACAAAAACCCACCTGGTTTTGAGGCTTGTTTACTCAGCATGTGCAAAAGCACATTGTAGGCAGGCAGGGTTTTACTCTCAGAGTCTAGGAAGGCCTACCAGGAGCCCGTGCTGCACCTAAAGCATGTTTGAGGTGACTTTCAGAGTTTTTTTTCCTCCTCATTTTCCACATCCATCTATTAATGTCTGTTGGACGCAGAAATGTCACGTACTCGCTGCTACACAGAAATACAGGTGCTGCTTGATGTCAATGCTGTTTGCAGAGGGAAATCCCGGTACGGTTCAGTAGCTGCCGAGGGCTGATACTGGCAGCATCAGCGACAGTTTTTGAACGGATGGCTGAAGGCGAATTTGCCGGGAAGTTTTATTGTGTTACAGAGAAATTACATTTCTTCTTTCAATCTCTCTAGCTTTGGATCAGGGGATAACTTAGTGTATACAAGTCAGTCAGAAGTACTGTATGGGTGAAATGAAACATTTTTGGCAGTTTTCATATTAGCAGCCCTGTCTCATATTTTGGTGCCTGAGTAGGATTTGCTGCTAGGAACTGAGTTACAGCTGTGTGATTTTTTTTTTTTTTTCCTTTCCAAATGGAGCACCGTAGAGAAAGCATTTCACTGACAGACTTCTCTCAGGCTGGGGAAAATAGCAAAGTTTGTCAGTGGCACAACTAATTCAAGACAAGGCTTTTAAAAACATAGATCCCTTTTATAGCTTTTGCATCTGTATTAGGTGATGAATTTTGGTCTGATTTCATAAATGCGACATGGAGTGTGATAAAGGGTTGCTGCAGTGAAGAAGAGCACTTAGGGAGCAGGAGGTGGCCATCTGCAGCCCCTCCATCCCTCCCAGTAGAAGCCAGCCCTCCCCAGAGGAATGCTCCAGCACGGCTGCAGCTGCAGGGAGGGGAGGTGCTTGCTGAGCACCGTGGCATGAAGACATGACAGGGCACGCTTCGCCGGACCATGAATACCTGTCCCAGGCGGTTAGAGGCACCCAAGGCGTGTACGAGTGGCGCAGGAGCACACGCCTCATCAAGCCTGGGCGGTGGTGCTCCACTGGGAAAGGAGGTGCTTTCCAGTTCGCCCTCCCACTTGTGCTGGTGAACGTCGAGCTTCCCCCGGCAGAGACCCGCTTCCCCATCACACTCTGCACGTAGCGCACGGGTCCTGCGGAGGGGGAATACCAGATTTCTCCCTGGCAAAGGGGGTTATGAGTGGGTCTTGCCTGAAACTGAGGGTGGGCTGCATGGCATCGTTGAGTCCCTCCAGCCTGAGCATCGCTGCTTGAATGAATTGCCAAGGGAGCTGCTGAGCAAGGATCAGAAATCAAGAGATATGCATGGCAATGAATGAGTAAAGGGAAGCACAAGTTGCGGTGCCCGGTGACTTGCTTTCATTTGCTGCTTGCATGGACATGGACAACATGCTTGTCACATGCATGGGGACACATCCGTGTGAGCCTCATCCCAGCTGCTCACACCCAACTCATTGTGCCTGTGCTGCTGCAGGATCCTGTTGCTTGGGACAGGTTGCACCCCTCTGCCACTTTGCTGATCACACTGCCTGCACCAGACCAGCAGCATGTGTCATCCAAAGAGGCTTCCAGACTCTCTGCTCACTTGTGCTCTCAGCCGAGGTACTGAGGCACATATCCCAAGGGGATCCTAAAGAGCTGACTCCAAACAGAGAATGAGGAAAAATGCCAAAGTCTCCATTTGTTTACAACAGCTGCCTAATAAGAAGGATGCACCACACCATGACACTGCCAGTGCAAATCCTCTGCCATGACCTGGTGGAGGAAGGGGCTTTTGCTGAGTGACATCTTGGAGCAAAGCCAGGTCTTGACTGGTGTTGGTACCCCTGTGCTGGCTAGAGGTGCTTTCCAGACCCCATAGGAGCCAATGGCTGGCAGTTTACTCTCTCTACATATGGGCCGGTAAGGAGGCACATTTTCAGCAGCCAGAACACTGAAATGCTTTTGCCCAGGACTGGGGAATCTGCAGTGCTGGAGGCTTTGGAGCCAGGCAAGCTGGTAACCTGTGAGGACACTTGTCTTAAGGAGGTGGGGCTGTGACAGGAGATGTTCAGAATCAGGAGAAGACTTCTGCCATGTTTCTCCAGCCATAGGACCCAGAGTAATCCCAGGGTGGCTGTAAAGTGGAAGGCAGCAGCACTGTTGTTGCCACCTCACATCTCCCACCGCACACACTGCCTGCCCAGGCTAACAGGGAGAAGCAATCTGTGCTATCATGATGTGTCGTGCTCACTGTTCATGGGTGCCTGTGGTGGGATGGAGCATCCTGGATTGGCTTTGCTGTGGCTGCCTGCTAAAACCACTTCTGCAAGGACACTGGGCTGCAGCTTTGTCTGGGGGGCAGATATCTCAGATACTGCAGGGGGTCCCCTTCAGGTGGTGTTGGTTGGGCTGAATGAGGAGCGTGGCAGAAACAGAAAACCTGGGATGTGCTGGGCAATAAGCAGTCTTTACCAGAAGCATTTTGCAGCTATCAGCTCAACCCTGCACCCTGCCTGCAAGATGGATGCTATCAGCTCCAGTGCTAATGCACAAGAGCTGCTGTGGATAATGCAGCAAGAAGCAGCTGGGCTAGGAATAGGACCCCAAAAGTCCTGCTCCTGGTGGCATTCCACACCACGTGTCACCTAGACTGAGAGGGAGCCTGATCCTTGTGCTGTCTCTGCATCTTGGTGCTGCTGCTGGAGGAAGATGAAGGAGATGCCTTGAAGAGATATCCTTTGAGGCATCTCGGGATGTGAATCCCCCATGACAGGTGAACGCTTGGGCAAAGCATAGTGCTAAATCAAGGCTGAATGCAGGCAGGGATGTAAGGCACTTTTGTCATTTGATTTGGGGACCAGCAGCTGAGAGGGGGTGAGAGGGGAGGTTTGTCCCTGCTCAGCCCATGCACACTTGGGCTGCAAGCAGAGTTGCAGCTGGTCCATGGTGCCCCAGGTTTCTGGAGCTTCCTCACTCTCCATCCCTGCTGTGGGCTTCCTGTTGCCGCAGTCACAGCGCTTTAGGATTTGGGGATTCAGCTTCATCCCTGCCCTTCTGAAGGGATGCCCTTTCCCACCAGGGACACTGGTGCCACTGCAAAGCCCAGGACTGGCCCCATGCTCACAGGGGACAGCAGCACCCCTTGGCCAGGCTCGGCAGGAGCCCGCCTCTCCAGCTGCCAGCAGAGCATCCCACCCTCACCAGCTGCCCCGCACCGGGCCTGCAGACAAACAAACAAACATCCCAGCACCAAGCCCCGGCAACTCATCCCCTCCAAAAGGCTGTAATTACAGCATGGCAGCTGGTGAGCAGTGCTTGAAACCTGGTGTGTAAACATGGTTTTCTCTACTGCCGCTCAGGCAAAAGCAGCCTCCTTCAGGGGAGCAGTAATTTCAGGAGGGGGGTCCACGTTGTTGTGGTGAGGGCTGTGGCTGGAGACTTTCATCTCGGCCTTTTGATGCAGGGCAGGAATAATAGATGGCAGCTGGCAACACCCGACCTCACTGCACTGCCTGCTCTGGGCCATTTTCCACCTCCCGGTGGGTAGCTGAGTCTCCTTGCCCTTCCCAGCCCCTGGGCCAGCTGCTGGCTCCCTCTCCCTTGCCAAGGATGAGTGAGGGCACAGGGAATCTCAAAGAGGTGGGCCTGGCTGGTACCAGACATCCAGGAGCTCAAAGAGCCATCTCATGCCCAGAAGGGCTGGCAGCCAGAGGCACGAAGGGGTATCTCAGCCACATCACCACCCTGGGTCACATCATCACCTATTTTGATCCCTCGCACTGCTGCTTCCAAGGCTGTGGCTACTCCAGAGCCAACGGACCCAGAACTAGTGCTCAGATACCTTGGTAATGGGCACCCTTTGAGACCAATCAGAGGTGTAGCTGCCCGCAAGTAGAGGTAACCAGAAGATCCCCATTGATCACTTCTTGCAGAGTGAGCTCAGACTATCACGTGCAGGATGTATCACTCTGTGCACAAGGATGCTACATCCCCTGCTCCCATCCCTCAGCCCTACCTGGAGGCCCCTTGGTACCACTGAAGAGGAGAGGAGGCTGCATGGCTGGAAGAGGGTGGAGACAAGTGGTGGAGTGAAGAACGTATGTACCAGTTGGGAGAGGTGGGTGCAGGAGACCCTTGCTCCCTGCCTTGCCTCCCTGCCCTGCCTCCCTGCCCTGCCTCCCTGCCCTGCCTCCCTGCCCCTCCAGTGTTCCCTGATATGCAGAGCTGAGGACTGATGCCCCCAAGCTTTGGGTCCCTCTGCCCAAGCACTAGCTCACCATCACCGTGCGCCTTCTCAGCTCCTGTCCGTGCCCAGCTCCTGCTGCTTGCCCAGCCTGGTGTCACCAGAAGCTTCCCATGATGAGCCTGGTGCCGCAGGGTCCCTCTGGGGAAGGAGGTGGTGCGTGTCCTGCTGGCATGGGGACGAGAGCTCCTTTCTGCCATGGTGCCATGCAGGAAGAGGGAGGGACAGGACAGCCTGTGCTGCCGCAGTCACCCCACAGCAGTGCCAGGCTGAGCACTGGCGAGTCCAGCACTGTTGCATGCCAGACAGGCATGGCTCTGGGCACGGCTTTCCCAGGACACGCAGTGGCAATGCTTTGAGAGACGCTTGGTTTTGTGGGAGCGATTCCTGCTGGCCGTAACACCCAGATACCACGTGCTGAGCTGTGCATATGGCAACAAGGGGACAGAGCTGGGAACATGGGTGGTGGCTTCCAGGCACCTCAGGCTGGCTCTCTGCATAGTGCCAGGCTCTTAGCTGAGGGCAGGCATACTATGGCTGCGTCAGACTATCTCAGCACACCCTGGCAAGGGCACTGGCCTCTGTTGGGACCATTACTGGAAGTATCAGACACAAAACACTGCCTTATGTCCTGATGGCTTGATGCCCTCTGACATCCAGAGCCAGGGTGCTAAATCCACCACTCAGGTCCACTTCCAGCTCAGGAAACCACACCTGCCAGAACCCCCTCCCCAGCAACTAGAGGGCAGGACACCTTCTTCCCATTGCTGGGTGGGAGAAGGGATGCTGCTGCCTTCTGGGATGCTCAGATAATGCCAGTATCAGCCCTGGCAGGCCCAGGGGAGGTGTTGGCTGCCTTACTGCCAGGTGCTGCACGGAGGATGCACATGGTCCAACTCCCTGATGATGCTGACGTAACTCCTGGGAGGCAGCCGGGAGTTGCCAGCGGGAAATTGGCCCACATCACTCAGAGCACTTGGGGAGCTGTGCGGAGAGGAGGTAATTGTTAAATGTGGGCTGAGATAGGCTGAGCGGGGAGGGCAGGAGGCCAGGGAGGTGGCAGACACCTCACCAAAGCTGGCTTGGTTTACACAAGTTAGGCTTTGTTCAGTATCTCCCCGAGGTTTTGTGGCTGGGAGGTACCACCCCGTGCTGCTCTGATGACAGGGAGCCAGGCAGCTGCTT
>JAVHNF010031256.1:11069-22978 GCA_034783455.1 Micropsitta finschii | reverse complement strand
TTTATTATAAAAAAAAAAAAAAAAAAAAAAAAAAAAAAAAAAAAAAAAAAGACAGAAAAAAAAAAAGAAGAAAGAAAAGAAGGAAAAAAAAAAAGAAGCAGATATCACAGGCAGTTTGAAGCACCACCACCACACCCCTTCATTTGCATGATAATAACAGTCTTAAATAAAAAGGTAAGACAGAAAGGCTATCATTCTAAATCAATTACCCACATTTTCTTGGTTAATATAAGGCCGTACTTTAAAACTATCAATTCTTTGACAAAGGCCGTTTCATAAGTTGCTCATTTAAAACAGCTGACATATAGACAGCAATGAACTAAGGGCAGCTTATATTCCACCATGAAAATACCTATTAGCTAATTCTGTAAAAATGCTTGGGTTTAAATACACTCATATAAAATATTACATACTTTACCTGGTTCAACAGAAGCTCTAGAGAATCATTTATTAAACCAACATAGTTACTAAAAATAGAGACCTTGCAGTTACATATCACTATACAAATTTAGACTTGTAAGTCGTAACAGCAAGCACATTTAAACAAAGGAAGATCAAAAAGCTATTGATATATTTACGCATCACCCTCCCACTTTTGAAAAGGCAATTTCCCTCCCACTCCAACACCTACAAAAACTGTTTATTTGGGTTACACAAATACTTTGTCATTCATATGAGTCTGTATTACAGCACTGCCAGTTTTCCCAAAACATTAATATGCTTTTCAGGAGTTTGTAATTATGTCAAGGCAGAAAGATTTTTAGAGCCAGGCAAACACAGTTATGTACATGCTTCAATCTGCATCCACTCTTCAGGTATTTTGAGACATAAAGTTAAGCATGCAAAAGCATCTGGACACAGCTGCATGCATCTAACCAAGAACCCTGCCACAACCCTCTCCTGGACTAGATCTTATGGCAAACAAATGGCTTGCCCAAGGGCATTTGCAACAGCCCACATTTGTGTTTGTGCTAGAAATTGCAATCTTTCCCACAAACAAGCACCCTCCTCAAATCAAAACAAACCCTCACCAAGTTAAAGTTAAGTTACAGAACAAAGGCGTTCATCACTCAAAATCCTTTCGCTTCCCTGTTTGTGGTCGGACATTTCTATGCAGCCCTGACACAAACCAAAATCCTATCAATTTCAGTGAAAGCAAGAGGCCTGTAAGGACTGCAGGACTCTTACGCAGGATTTGGCAACCGTGAAGCTTTCAATATGGGACAACTGCCTTTGGCATTTGGAAAATAATCTCCAAAATGTGGTCTGGACTCCCAACATGGGTGCAATAACTACTTTTCTAAAATTACTTTTATTTGAAATTAAATTCTCTAGTTGTCACCATGTTCTTCATAGGCAATAAATTTACCTTTCAGTTGTGCCTAATCGTTAATTGTGTGGTTTTCAATTGTCCAGGCTTTTGCATAATAATTTACATTTCCATAAATGCATACAACATTCCCTGAATTGTTATTATTGTTTGATCTGATTTTTATGTTCTTAAACTTATGTGCCTACCAAAACTCAAAACCCCTTCACTGACTGAGTGGCCCTATTAATTTCACTGAGATCATTTACACGTCATGTTTTCTACCAAGTGACGATAGCACAATCTTGTTGAAATATGGACTTATAGTGGAACATTATATTAACATCATATTTTGGATTCAGAATTATACACAGCAACCATCTCTAAAGATGCATTCATGTTTTGCTAACCTTTACTAATTTGGCCACTAGAAATAATCATGATCAAATATGTTAAATTATGTAACATACAGCAATTCAATGTTTGAGTCTGCTGAATAGCATACTCCTTTTTCATGGCTGGGAAAAGATTTTTAAACCTCTTACCGTAAAAAAAAAAAAAAGAAAGTTCTTACACCACCACCAAAAAAATAACAGTACCCATCTGTCATTCACTGTACAATGAAGACATCACTTTAACTTACTACTCTTCTTTGTTTCAGCCCCACGTTAATTTTGTCTATATGCCACATTTTCCAAAGTGATGGATGCATTCTGCTATACCCATTCTACACTAACCTCCTTTTTAAAATTTATTGTTGCTTCCTGAATTGTAAACTACTGCTGTTGTTCAAATGTACATGTAAAACTCTAAAGTCTGACCTTCCCTGAGAGTAGAATGCCTCAAACAATTTGTTGTCTTACAAGAGTGTTATAAAAAGGGATCAACATGTTGTATTACCATGGAAATTTTGAAAAACATACTTTCCCAAACAAATATTACTTTTTCTCAATGGTATGAAGTAATGAAAACCACATGTGTAAATCTGCGATCCGTGCAGTAGTTCAAGCTGCAGCTAATAGAAAATACAGAGAGTGAACTCTGCCATATAAAGGATTCTTGTTACAGAAATATAATGTGAAAACCAGATGCAGACAGAAAACCTTAATCACAGATGGGAATGTAATCACTGGCATACAGAATACTTTTTTGATCAATCTCAACCATATGAGAAATGTATTTATTTTCTAAGGAATGCAATAACTCGAGAGAGTCTTCTATTTGAATTCAGTTAACCTCATATTCACAGGGCTTTTATCTTGCATGTGGAGGGAAGGGAGATATAACCTGAGCCAAGATTTTTAGAAGAACCATTGGCCCTGGCAAATCATTCTTGTATCAGCTTATCTTTCAAGGAATTAATAGGATGTAAAGACTACAAATATCAGGATCAGCCTTAAATGAAATCAAACATTATTGCACTTCCTAGTTACTGCCAGAAATCCTTAAGCACTTCTATGGTTAAATTTTTCCCTTAATATGTGGTTCTTCAGAAATACAATGCTACAAGCAGCACACTGTTGCACTGAAGTTCTGTAAATTTGAAAATAAAAGCTGAAAACTAAGTTTATTCTGGGCTTCCTTCTAACTGCTGGAAGTCCCTGTGAATTTCCTGCACCCACCTATCTCCTGGGTGTCAAGAGGGAAATAAAAGACAGCAGCGCACTGCAGCCACCAGTAGTTATATTAAATGTCTAAAAAGCAGATTCCCTTCCACCAACTACCCAGACCAAGGTAGGCCCGAGGTAACTCTTGCCAGTTTTCATTGCTGCTGACGTTTCTGCTCAACTTTTAAGAGATGGAAATACTACAGTACTAGTAAACTCCTTACATAAAATATGGAAGTTGCCATTAAAATCTGACAATCAAGTTCAGGATCAGGATTCAGGTCATTGATATGCTACCAGTAGGACCCACCTACACTGTTACAAAGGTTCAGCATCTCCAGGCAACCACACTCCTACAGTTGATCAGCCAATCCATGTAAGTTACATTTGCCTAGATAAATTTTACACCTGATGACTGAACTGCGCTGTTATATTACACTACAATATAAAAACCTGATGCTAGGAAATAAAACTTAAGTGAGGAAAAAAAATTCAAAGATGACAGACCTCCAGGCTCATGGGTACCAGTAGTGATAGTTTACAGTCCCTGATCCCTCCTTCACCCTTCTCCTGGAGGTACCCAATCTACCTAAGAACACCACAACAATTTGTATAGCACTGCCTGACTGTCACAGTTCACAACTGAGCTTATGAAGGTAACCCAAAGTTGGTGTTCATTTATTTTAACTGTACTAAATAACATAAACCACAGTGATTCAGCAGCTGTTATTCCAAAGGTGAGAGGGGTTGACAAAATCCTTTGATGGGCACAGGTAGGCAGATTCTCCCTTTCTCTTAGAGCCTTTAGGTCCCACTGTAGGTGTCTGCAGTAAGAAGACACAGTGTCTTCAGTACCCTACAGTAGGGCTGGACTCTCAGGAATGGCTCATCACAGTTAATTTTGCTGAAGTTCCTATAAATGTGCTTCCTTAATTGAATGCCTGTATGCTAGGTGATATTTTAAATTAAGTACTTGTTGCTTCTCTCCTGTGTTAACAACTAGCAAACCATTTGATGAAAATACTTGATTCTATTTTGAATATATATTTTGAAAATATTTTGATTCTATATTGAAAATATTTGATTCTTCCACTGTAACAGCAGTTCTTTAAACCATCTTGTCTCTTCTGCCATTTAAGTTTACATTTCTGAGACCGGCATCAAGTGATAGTGCAGAAGTCAACATTTAACACTAAAGAAATAAGGGCTGGATATGCTTGTCTTACTTCTAAACAAGCATGCCTAGATTAATAATAAACTTTGGCCAGATATATATTTTAATTTGCCTATTTTTCATATAGCATTATCATCATGTGTGTAGACTGCTAAAAATGGAGTGAAATCTTCCAGCTGTAAAACAGTTCCACGTGACAAAACAGAGGGATCCTGAAAACTCCTGCTTCGTGTCATGTGTGAACGTGTGTGCCTGTGTCTTTTTTTTTCCCTCTCATCTAATCTCATCTGCAAGAGACTGTCCCTAGAGTACAAGAGAAGAAAGAACCAATTATATCCAGAGGTTGGTTTCTCCAAAATGAAGGCATCTGTTCCATGCCAACGACTTCCACATGGAAGAAAAACAGAACTTTGAAGGCATATGTGTTCATGGTTGACAGTTGCAGATCTTAGGGTCTACTGTAATTGCTCAGCTGCAAACATGATTTGGTTGCTGCTGTTGTCAGCTGATCTCCTTACAATGAAAAGAGGGAGCTTAAATAGCTGGATAAAAATCAGATATTCTTCCACAATACTAACACCCTTTCCTTTCTGAAGGAGGCATTTTCCTGGTACAACGGGTTCGATGGAAGTAAATTGCAAAGTAGTTTTTAAACAAACATTTTACAAAATATGCTGCTTTAAAATGCTATTCTTTAAATACCGTACAAGTCCATGCACAATGTGCTCATTATTTGTTAGTATTTCAGGGTGATATTTTGCAAGAGTGATTCAGAAGCCAGCATGATTCACCAGCCACATAATCCTGCAGCCCACTTTATTTAGGCAAGTAGTCTCAGTAAAACCAAGAGTACACCTGAGGAGAAGCTCAAGAGTTTTCACTCAAAACGCATATGGCAGATAAATACCTAGCATGATATTTATCACTTAACTCATGTCACTTCCAGTGTGAGTGGATACTTATCAAAAGTTTCCAAAAGACACTTAAAAGAAACATTACTGGTAGTTCAAAGCCTTTCTTACAGCATTTGGTGATACCTGCAGCAAGATACTCAGTAATGCTATGCATCTTCACTGCTAAAAACCAAACTGTTAACAAGCAGCTCATTCAAAGGAGCAAGACCGTAACTGATTTTCCAAAGCACAGCACTCAATGCCATTAGGGGTCTGAGGTTACAACTAAAACCCAACTGGCCTAAGCAGAAGATGCATTTACATTTCCTATCCTGCACTTATCAAATAAAAGTGAATCATAGTTTCCAGAAATATTTCACTCACCTCATGAGTTTTTGTAGTTTTCTTACCTATGACGTTTATCAATAGCTTGAATGGAGGAAAACGCTGTGTTATTTTATTTGTTTATTTAGTATAATTCTTTGGTATTCTGGTGGATTCCAGCTGCAATCCCAAACACACTCTGCAGCAAAGGCATTCAGCCCTTCCAATCAGGTAGGGTTAGGAACCGCACCTCTTAGGAAGGACAATATAGATTCCTATGCAGTTTCCCTCGCCTGGTACATACCTGGAATTATTATGAACGCATGAAGTAGTGAACCTGGGGGGACACAGTAGACCTGACACTTCCCAACCAGTTCTAAATTGCCTGCAGGAAGGACAAGAGTTGGGAGCATGGACAACTAACACAGCCACCTGCTTCCTGTGACCTCCTGGGGAGCAGACACACCACTGATGACTTGCTCTGGCAATGTCACTGAGGTCCTGCCCATCCTTCTCTTCCCAGAGAAGCCACAGGATAATAAAAACAATAGAGGCCAATAATAGCTCTGTAAAACAAGTCAAAATTTAGGCCTGGCTTTAAAAAAAAAAAAAAATAAAATAAAACTCCAAAAATGAAGACGATGAGACCAATAAATCTCAGAATGTGGAAAGGAAATTATACACTGATTCACTTTTTTAAAACTACTGTAGCTGTTATTTACTGTAGCTGTACATTTCTCTGGAAAAACTGGAGCAAGCAGCTGGCTTAAACATAGCTCTTGGGATACAGAAGTTGAGAATCCTGGCCCCATGAACTCAATGGTAACCTCTGAGAGTACTATTACAGAAGGAACAGACTTTCTCTCTCCTATATATGGAAGTCTTGTGAGATAAGTCTGTCATTTACAATTCAAAGAGAATTACTTACTTTACATTAAGACCACTAGCCCACTTTATTAGGGCCCTTTCTGGATTCAAGAGTCAGAACTGTTCCAACAAAATATTAAGATCACAGACATGAAATAGGAGTACAGAAAGCCTGAAGGTCCAGATCCTCAGGCTGGTGTTTAGACAAAAGAAACACCATCTTCAATGAGAATGGGGCATGTGAATACCATGGAAGATGAGCTCTAGTGCTTTAATTCAATGTTTACAAGCTCTGCTGACCCACAGAGTTGCATTACTTTATCATGGCACACATGAAATGCGTGTCTCGTTCAGGCTATTCAGTTCAGTACAACTGTTTCCTTGCTCATCTGCAGCATGCTTTAATACAGGTTGCAGCATGCTTTTCCAGCATTAAGTGGTTTGCCAACAAGCTTTAAAAATAATAAATAGTACACTCATAAAACAGCTTTTGCTTAATGGTTCCTAGAACTCAGTGACTTCACTCACTACAACCTTTTCTATAACATTACCCTTAAATACTTTTAGCAATGCCATCATTAAAATAAAAAATCATCCTAGCACTACCATCCATTGATAGCACACCCACAGGTGCCATTATCCCTAAATTTGCTGGCAGCTTTGCCTGGCACCACTATGCTTTAATGGCTCTGGCAACAAACTCCACCTGGATGTCCCTGAAAGCATTCCTTTGGAGCACTCTTCCCAAATATCCTTTGCAGTAGTATCATTCTGTCTCCTATGCTGCATCCTAATCTTCTCTTTATCTGGCAATAGCCTCATCCTCTCTCGCAAAGCCTGAGGCTGGCTGGAGCAGTTCTACTTGAACTTGTCTAACTTATGTGATATTTAATGTTGCAATGAATTTTCCAAGAGGATTTCAGGAGAGTATCTTTGCTGCTCAGGTTGGGTGTTCACTTGCATCCCAGGTTTAAAATTCATTGTATTACATCCTTGCAACACAACATGACCAAATCAATGGGAAAGCAAAGTACGGGTGCAGAGCCCTATAGAATCTGATGCTCCATAACAGAGACTTGGGACAACCAGAAGACACACACAGATTTACTCAATGTGTTACCCAACCTGTCACGACATCACGAAGAACCAGCCATTACATTTTATTTAAAATGAAAAACCGAAAACGCACCCTGCAAAATAAGTAATTGTGGAAAAAAGTGAAGAAGTGTTGGGAGCTGGTTTGGGTTTTCTTGCCCAAGCTATTTATAATGAGACCTGGGGCACAACCAAAAAGGGCATCTGTGTGGCCATCATTAGAAATCAAAACATGACAAAAGGTCAAAGACAGTAGGTCTCAAAATAAATGGAACCACAGAAGAAAATGGCAAGTGGTAATGACTACTATTTATGCAAACTGTATATTAACATTCAACATGGCCTCCAAGAGCTACAAAAGTAACAGTCTTGTACAGTTTTTTAATGCTCATGCAACCATCTCCCCAGATGGTCGTCAAAATTCCTGGGTTTTACTCACTGTATCAACACGGCTTTTCATAAATAGTACCTATTTTATTATAAGCCACTGCCTGCCACTGTGTGCAAATTAATTCCACTCCACTAGGTGGAGTCTTCTATCTTTCAAGACTGCAACCCAATTTCCGAAAGAACCTATTATCCTCTGTGAACTTTGGATATTTACTTTATTATAAGCACAACAGTCTACCTGTCTTGATGGACAGGAAACAAGGCCATGAATCAAATGCCTTCTTGAAATGACTGAAGAGACCATGAACAGAGATCATATCAGCATGTTGTAATATGGGATCATTCAGGAAAACTGTTGCTATACAGTTCTGTACAACACAACTGTGCTTTTATAATGATTAAATTCAATAAATAACACAGATTAAAAAAAAAAAGATATCACTTAAATAAGTCACCATATCACACATGGCCAGAAACTACACATAAACAAAATGAAACTGCTGAACTTCTTTTAAATTCTTTGTGTGTATTCAGAAACATTTTGAGTAGCTAGGATTTCTTTCCTTTCCAGGCATCCCAAAATGTCTTACAGAAATGAGAAGGAGCATGAAAGGATTTCTTTCCATATTCACATTTCCATTCACAACCACTGCATGTCAACTATTCAATAGGAACAGCACAACTGCATGCAGCATTTTTGGCAAAGAATAAGATAAACAGAGCACTCCCATGAATATGTTCAGAAAATTTAGATAAGAAAATCTGGATAGCCTACATCCAGCTCTAATCTCTCTTTTGCGGTTGGACTCCACCCCAACCCCTGCAAAAAAAACTAAAAAAATACCATGACCAAAGCAACAAGCCCTTTGGTAGTATCTCCACTAACATGCTACAACAGAGCATTTGCTCAGTAATATTCACAAGCAGAAAGCTTCACGTAGGCACAGAGCACTAACGCAAGGCTCTTCAAGGCTCTTGCATCCTCAGGTCATCTGAGGTAGGGCCTCTCCTCGGTGTGGCTTCTGCTGTTGGCAGATAACACCAGCTATTTAAGGCTACAGACATTTTGCCCCCATCAGCCATGTTTTTTGTAATATTTACTTCTCGTACATATGTCTATAACTATGTATACGTCCCACAGAAGGTGAGGTTTAACAGGGTTAGCTTTGTTGGGGAAAAGAAGGTTTGGAGGAAAGGAAACAACTTTCATGTTGTGAAGATTTGAATCTAGTGACTGTCACGGGATGTAAACAGTCTTCTGGGGAGGGAGCCTTTTTGTTATGTTTCAGGAGTGCACAGAGTTTTGGATAAAATCTGTATAAATAATCATCCCTCTGTCATTCAACATAAATTTATGCACATGTGTGCACACAGTTATGTTTGGGAATACAAAGTATAAAGTAGAAATGCCACAGACTTCTAGACACCCTACCACAACCACAGATCTCACACAAAATCCATTCTATATTTAAATTTCAGTTTATTGAATTTTAATTATTTCTGATCTGTAGACCACTTTGAGGAAAATCTCTAAGGTCAAAAGCTTACAAATCCAACTGCAAAACCAAACAGAAGCATCAGCAAGGCCCTTTCCCATGCAGACACCTGCCAAAAAAAAATGAGCTCCTGACTACTAGACCAGAATCCAACAGCCAAACCCCATTCTAATATTAAAACCAGGTAATTCTGTGTTGAAATAAAGTAGTAAAAGCTCTCATTTTATTCTGCACGTTTACCCATGTTGTATACACAGGGCCCTACAGATGTAACAGCGAAATAACACTTCTTCATTTAGATCCTTATTTATAAAATTAACAAATACATACCCTTCTCTTCTTTTTTTTTTTTTTTTGTTAAAAAGCAATAATATCATTTCCTCTGGAGATGCCTCTAACAGAAAATTTATTCTCTATCAATGCTGTGCTTTCCAGGTTCATAAAACTCAGTTAGATTAGCAGCTCCACAGCAGAGAATATTTTTGTGTGTACACATTCAAGCCTGATTTAATCATTTTATTTACCATGGAAAAAGTTACTGCAAAAGCTGCATTAACTAAAATATCCTTGATGAACCTAAACTTAAGATCTGCAGGTATAGCAGGAATGAAACAAGCCGAAGAATGTTTTGTCCTACCTTCAACATCCTTTACTTTGCACAGGGTCCTTAGAAGTAAGTAAAGCTATATTGTTGCAATGGGGAAGCAGTCGTCATTTTAAGATACAATTATAATTTATTAATAAAATTATTTTAAATATACCAGTTAAATCCTTTCACCAGTAAGACAGTGACATTCAGTTATCTGGTGCCATTTTTACAGTCCAAACAGATATGGTCCTAATTGCTTAATGCCATTTTATCTGCTGAAGATAAAAGTGCCGATAAACAAAAAATGCACATTAGGCAGGAGATTTTTCAGAATAGATTTTTTTAAAAAATAATCCACTTGCATTAACAAAAGATTGCAATGGCTTCCAAATTATAGGGTGTTATTTTTAGTGGAAGTAGCTCAATATTCATATTGGAGCAGATGTAGCCGTTTAACAAAACAGCTCTTCAAATCCTGCACAAATTGAAAACAGGAAAACTGATTGCATTTTCTCTTATCACTTTCCTTTTCTGAATTGACACTTTTGGCCTTCTGAAAATTTACACATGGCTTTCATCTCAACAGCACCTGCTGATCAAACAGAAACCTAACATTTTCATGAAAATGGTATAAAGGACTAGTTTTCTTTTTACCATCTTAAAGGGCATCAGCAGTCCACTTGATGGCAACAATTGCTGAGTAGATGGCACACTCAGAATACATTTTATATTTTCATTATGCTTACTTTTTAAAATGAGTTAAATCACTAGTGGCTCTTTCATATTAGCTCTTTGTCTGCTTTAAATTAATTTCAATCTCGATCTCTGCCTAGCCCTGATGGGTTTCATTCTAGTCAGCTAGATTTTAAAGAAGATCTGAGAGCCTCTGAATTAGTAAGATATGTTATATGCTCTGCAGACACTGGGTCTTCTTTATATATGCATTTATATGCAATCACAGAAAACTGATATATACAATTATGCATACAGATGCACATACTGCACAGACTTTTCTTTTTACAATGCTTCATATGTATAATTCTGCCACAGTCTCACTGCACTGAATTCCCTGACCATTGTCAATAGAGCATGTTGAGCGGGGAGAAACTCAAAGTGTATTTATTTTGAAGCCATTCTTTATTTCCTTTGCAATCTTCAGAATGGGAGACCTGCTAGACCTGGTCTAACAGGTGCTCTGGAGCTTGAGCATCAAGACCTGGTTGAGATGCTGCCATTGGTGAACACTGCAAGCATGCAAACAGCGCAACCAGAAGTCCCTGGGCTCCTGCAAAAGTTTAAGGTATCAAGTCATGCATATAACATATGAAACATAAATACGTTGTTGCCCTGGTTGCTTCTTAGCCTGTAAACTCTGAAGCACAGCAGCAGGTAACAAGGACCATCTTTTTTCTCCTGTACATAATTCTAGGCATAATTAAAGCTACTACTGAAGCCTGCTATGTGTCAGCTTCTTAACTGATAGAGCCCTAACCCTCTCAAGTACTCTGCTGCCATCCATTACCATTCTGCTTCAGTGATAAGGTAACCTGAAGGCAGAGATGACATACAGTAATATATGTGCCACTCCAGACAGTTGGTTCGTGAATTTCGGTGTTTCATCATGTTCACTGAGGCAATCGCAAACCTGAAATGTCAATATGCTCAGTCAATGGAAGTAAAATAATGGGGCTCTATTGTCTTACCCTATCGATCCACTGCTGTCAACAAGAATACATGCCCCCCTGGCTTTAAACAAGTTTTAATTAGGCTTTTAGTTACCAGATCATAATATCTATCTGTGCTAACACTTGACAAAGTGAAATGGCAATATAAATATTTCAAATTTTTAAATATATTTTAAAGGTAATTGCTTAATGTTGCTTTAAGATATGATAGCTGATAAAGCCATTTGCTAAAGCAGCACGCGTGCACACGCTTCGTGTGCAAATCATCTTGATGTGGCAAGAACTGAACAATCACCATCGAAAGTCCAAAGCAACCACCAAAACCAAATATAAATATATTTGGTTATATATATATATATATATAAAAATATATATATAAATTAAAAAAAAAAATTAAAAAAATACAAGAGGCCACCCTCCTTAGCACCCGCTGTCACCCTCCGCGGGGTGCCTGGAAGGCAGAAGCCTCCACGGAAGCCA
>JAVHNF010031255.1:2742-16626 GCA_034783455.1 Micropsitta finschii | reverse complement strand
CCGATCTGCGGCGGTGCCCCCTGGGCGCCGAGAGCTCTGCTCTGCAGAGAGCCTCTTGGCTGGTGCGGGTTTGCCCGCACGGGAGCGCGGGGACGGGGCTTTCCAGGCTCAGCCTGAGTTCAGGCTCTGTGCAGCTGGAGCAGGGAGGAGCGGACGTCTCTGGGTGGGTGGTTACGGCACGACCCTGCGAGACGGCTCCATGTGCCCTTTGGATTTGGGAAGTTGTCCAGGAAGGAGCCAGGGGCGGTTAAAAAGGCTGTGGTAATTGCTGTGCGAGGCGAAGCATCAGTGAAGGGTTTTTAAATACAAGGCCGTCGTGCTTTGTCACATGACTGTGCTGAAGCTCAGTATAAATAACTGTTTCATAACAGGCATTCTTGGCTTTCAGGAGACTCCATTTAAAAAGGTTGCTGTGTCCCAGAGCAGTGTCAGCATTGTGGCCATGCAGGGACCAGCAACCTCGGCTCGAGTTCAGAAAAGCGAAAGCAATATTCTGCGCTAGGGTCTCAGCGTTGTATTATTCTCTTGCTCTGGAAGTAGGCGTGTGAGAAGCTCTATTAAAAGAGCTATTCTTAGTTTCTGTCTTCTGCAGGCAGCAGCCGGTTGTTCCCATCTTGTTAGAAAAGCGAACTCCAGTGAAGAGGAAGGGAAATGTGAGGGTTTTCTTGCCAAATAGTCTCTTGGGCTTTCCTGATCTATCACAGTGGATGCTGTGGTCACTGTAGTCTAAAGATGCTGTTCTCCTGCTCTTGCTACAGGCTGGAGTTGTGCTTGTTTGACTTTTGGTTTCAGTGTACCTCTCCGTTTGCCGTGTTGGTTAGCAGTTCATCACAGCTTGAACCAGTGTGGTTTAGGGCATCCATGACTCCAGCCACGTGCTCCTCTCCCTGTGTGACTGAGCAGTAAGTCACCACAGAGTGTGAATTCTGCTTTTTCTGGCAGGTGAGCTCTCAGCTGGCTCAGCTCTCTCAAGTGGAACCCCATGTGGTTGCATGAGTATGAATGTTTGCCCAAGGAGAAGGTAGGAATGCGGTGAGAGGGACGCAGATGTCACAGCCTAGGCTGGCACAGGTAGATAGAAAGATTTCACCTTTTCCATGTATCCTGCTCACTGACAGTTCCTGGAGAGCACACATTGTTTGACTGAAACTTTTTTTGCCTCTCCTTTGTGCAGGTTGAAACCTCTTTATTAAGTTCTGATTTGGGGCAGTGCTTGGGTGCATTTTCTCTCTCTTCAGAAGATTTGGTGCTCTCACTGGAAGATAGTTCTTGTTTCCTCAGTCTAGGTGTGCTGGCCTGGTCCTGCTGCCACTGTGTGGAGTCATTACTTTGGCAGACAGCTTATGGAGCTGCTACATTTTCTTTTCAGGAATATGTCTGTACGTGTTTGGCAGTAGTGCCTGGGACTAAAATTCAGTGTGGCTTCTGAAATGCATCCACTGATATCGTGGGGAAGGTGCGATGTAGCAAAGTGTCCAGCTGGACTGGATGCTACCAGCTGGAAAAGGTAGACTTCTGGTTATATTAAGCGTGGCTGTTCTTTTGCTGTGTTCATTTATGTACGACAGGACCATCAGTCTTTGTGTTTACTCTGTGATTTAACTGCGTATCTGTTTCGGGAAGCGCAGTTGGACTTAACTTGCAGAAAGGTAGGAATGAGAACTTGTGCATGTGTGAAGTCCCTGCTCAGAGGCTGTTGCTGGAGCTGTACTGTGATGACTTTTCAGTGGGAAATTCAGTTGTAGCTTTTCATCCTGGGAATGGACTAACTCAGGATGGCTTTAGAAGAGGAAGAGAACAGAAACCCTTTCCCAGGAAAGATGAGGGAGGGCAGAATGCCAGCAGTGGTGGTGGCAATCAGCCTGCCTTTTGATTAGTGCAGTTTCAGACCCTTGATTTGAACCAGCAAACAGAAAACCATGGTAGAAATGCAGCTGAAACTGTTGCAGTGCCGGGGAAAATGCTTATAAAAACTTGTTTTCATTTTTAACAAATACTGTCAGTTTGTGGGGGAGAGTGTGGGTTAACCTTACATGCTCAGTAAGAGGCTGCCTTTTCTTCCCTGTTCTCTCCAGTCCTGTTGGCAGGGCTTGGCAGCATGTGTACCCCATTACGTGTGACTGCAGAGCTCTGAATTCTACTCTTGTTTTGTTATGTTAACGATGTTAACAAACAGCTCTACAGATTTGCAAGAGGTTTCGTTTGTTTTACTGACTTTAGTCTATTTGCATCAAGGTGCATTGGATGGAGGCAGATTAGACACAGTTTTAAAGATGTGGAATCAATCAAACCAGTTCAATTTGATTTTGTGGACTTTGAGTAAATTATTAGAGTTACTTAAACTTCATAAGGTTGGCATCAGCCCACCTCACAAGTGTTAAATTTCATTTTAATGAATTAAATTTTATTGCATTTATGTAGGTGTGTGTTTTATATCTAAGACAAACTGAATAAGCGTGTTTCGTCAGCTGAGGAATGGACCTGCCTGGCTCTTTGTTGTCACTCTTCTGGTTATTTTTAAAGCTGTGGAGCTCTGCTTGCTTTTCTATTTATTTATTTTTAATAATCTGTGAAGTAAAGGAAATCTTCTGGAACTGTTTTTGCTTTATTGATTCCTCAGTTTTGAACTGAATGAGTTGGGGTAAAGGAAATTGATGTGGAGCTGCAGCTAAATGCTGATGCAGCATTTGGATGCCTGTGAAGATTACAGTTCCTAGTTCTGGTATTTCTGTGTTGTTTGGGCAGAGTGGTACTAATAATGCATCTTATCTGTATGTAGTGTAGTTGTAATAGGGAATTTTAAATGAGAATTTAAAATAAATGTGTCTTTAAAAACTTTTAAAATCTACCTTACTTAATATAAATCCCATCAAGTCATTGTTGCTTCACAAGTCCTTTCCAGCTGTCCTCCTCCACTAGACAATGGGGGGAAATGCAGCTGTTGCAGACTGCCAGGGTGTAACCCCTGTGCATTCCGGAAGGATCTGTGTTTCGAGGAAGGTGGTGTTTGCTGTTCTTGAACTCCTCCGAGCACTTTGTAAAGGACAGACTGGTGTGTGGCTGAAGTTAAGAATTAACCAGTCTGAAAGGCAGAAATGCCCTCACAGTGATGTGTGTGTGGCTGCTTTGTAATCCTCCCCTTGGTGCTCTGCAAGCTGCTCTGTGCATAAGAGGATAATTCCTTCTGGCTTTGTGATTACTTGGAAAGGAAGGTGTTGAGGGTTTTGAATAAAGCACAAGCCCATAAACCCCTCTGAAGTAGGCTGATGGCTGCATTTCTTGCATCCATGAGAGGGTCCAGAGGAGAACCACAAAAATCATCAGGGGCTGAGGCACCTCTCCTGTAAGCAAAGGCTGAGAGAGCTGAGGTTGTTCAGCTGAGGAAGAGAAGACTGAGGAGACCTTATTGCAGCCTTTCAGTTCTTAAAAGGGGCCTATAAGAAGGATGGGGAGAGACTTTTCAGTAGGGGCTGTTGCGGTGGGACAAGGGGTGATGGATTTAGACTAAAAGAGGGCGATTGAGGCTGGACAAGGGGATGAAACTTTGTAGAGTGAGGCTGGTAAAATCCTGGCACAGTTTGCCCAGAGGTGGTGGATGCCCCATCCCTGGAGACATTGCAGGCCAGGCTGGATGTGGTTCTGAGCAACCTGGTCTAGTTAAACATGTCCCTCCTCATTGTGGGGGGTTGGACTGGATGAGCTTTGAAGGTGCCTTCCAACCCAAACCATTTGGTGAGTATGAGCAAGTTGGACACAATGAAGAGCTGTTGAGGACAAGTTAAGGACTTTTCTTCCTCAGTGAGACATCCTGTGTATTCTCTCAAAGCTGTTGTCTTTGTAGGAGCAGAATGAACTGTAAAGCCTTTGTTTTCACTCTCCAAAGATGCTTCACTGGAGCAGAAATTGGGCATTTCCTATGCTTGCATTGTAAAGGAAAGAATAAATGATGCTGCAGTGTTGCCTGAGGCAGGGGGGTTGTGACCAGGTGATCTTTAAGGTTCCGTCCAACCCAAACCAGTCTGTGATTAGTTACAGGAGGCTGAAGTCACGCCTCTGCATTCTGTTACTTCGCCTTGATTCACATGTGTTCCTGTAAATAAGCATGCTGTATGTGTACAGCCCAGGTAGTTGTATTGCGACTTGAAAATTGCCAAGCATTCTGCTTGTCTGAAACAGAATGTCATCCACCTGGAAACTTAGCTTGCTCTTCCTCTTTGTTACAGTAGGCAGCATTTTACTTTTAACCCTTCCATTCCATGCTTGTGTTGTATGTGTATTGGTTGCAGTTGATATTAACTGTTGACCACATGGATCAGGAGACCTGGCTGAGGGCTTTCAGGACCTTGCATGTGCCCTGCAATTCAGTTTATGATGACAGCAACTTCACGGCTTCCAGAGCTGAGGATGGGTGACTTTTTGTCAGAGCAGGCACAGAGCTCCCTTGGGCTGGAGCAGCTGCTTGTCCTGTGGCCCTCTGAAGCTCCTCCATCTGGCCAGCAGACAAAAACAAGCCTGTCCATCTTCCAGACTCTTTCTGCCTGCAGTAGCTGGTAGGTTTAGCCGCATTATATTTATGCTTTGCTAATAAATTGAAGTAGTGGATACAAAATTATGAGAACCCTTGTTTTGGTAGAGGAAAAGTTTATTGTTCATCTGTTCACTGGTACGTTGACTACTGCTCACCCAGCTTCTGTGGGGTTTAGTTTTGGTTTCTGTAGTCAGACCTACAAAAAAAAAAACAATGGTTGGTTCCTAAAGTGGTCACATTGTCTGTTTGCTTTTATCCATCTGGGCTGTGCTTGAGTGTCCCCGTATCCTTGAAGAATTGTAGCTTCTTTACATGAACAGGTGAAGGCCCAAGTCACTCCTGGGAGAGCTTGCTTATTCCACAAAGAAACCCTTTACCTGGGAAGAAACATCTGGTGGGAGCATTTCACACAGGTTTGCTCTTGACTTCTAGTAATGATAATATCAAGGTGATGATTTGAGAAGACATTCAGAGTATTTCCCAGTCTTTGCTCACAGAGGCATAACTGACTTGATGCTGCAAAGCAAAAGTTTGGTACAAATTAAGACCAGTTAATCTGTAGTGATGGTGTAGGTGCTGCTTTCTTCTAAATTAGGATTATTTTGGTTTCTGGAAGTCGCTGCCCTGAAAGGGGAGGGAGGGTCTGGCTCTTTGAATCCAGAGTACCTGGGAATGGGTGGAAACTGCTGGACTCTTACCTCTACCTTGTATGCTCCCAAATACATTCATGTGGTGGTAGTGATGTGTGCTCGTGGCAGCAGGGAGATGTTCTCTGTCCCAGCTGCTGACAGCCTAGTTGGGTTTCGTTAAAGCAGGGGAGACAGTAGTGAACAGAAGCTGAAGGACAGTTGTTCAGAGGCTGTAGTGAAGAGTCTAGCAGGGAAACCTGAGGAGCATGGGTGGGTTTTGTCCATCAGTCTTTCTTCTAACAGAATCTTCCCTTTTAATCCCACTAATCCTTAACTCATATGGCCACAGCAAGCAGTGGTGAGGAGGGAGGAAGGCAGCTGAATGGAAATACATTTCAAAAATAATTGTCAAAGCAGGCATGATCTCCTTGAAATTAGGCTTCTTGTGCCCTGTGATACAGCTGATTCTGCACTGCAATTCTCATGTTAAAATACAGATGGCTTACATCTTTTCTGGAACTTGAGAACAGAAGGGATCAACCACAGATTTACCTCTTTCAAAACTGTGTACTGGAAAGCAGATTAAGCCCTGCCATTTCAGTGACATAAATGGAAGTACATCAAGGCTTACTTTGTGTATCCATCAAAAAAAGATTCAAAAAAAATTCTATTTAATGCAAAAAAAAATTAGCTGCCTAGATACACACACACACACACATATATTTGTAGTAGCAAAATAAATTGATTGCAGCGTTTAATATCTCTTCATTTTAGTCAGGTTTTAGGTCTTATTCATATTGCATGCGTATGTCCTCCATCAGGTGACCAGGGACTAATTTTCTTCTCCTATCTGCCTACTGCTGGCTGTCTTCCTCTGAAGCTTTTCATAGAGACTAACGTCAATCTTAGAGCAACAACAGTAGGTCTGATTCACTCTATGACTCCACATTCCCCGAGCCAAAAGCCACAAGACTATTATGAGCCCTCCCTCCCAACCTTTTAGTGAAAATACCCTTTAAAAGTGAAGTGAACAATTATTTTCCTCCTACCTGTTTAATTTTAGTAACTTTTTTTCCTTTCTGGTATGCCCATTGTTAGACTTTTGCAGTGATCTGTGATTTATGAAGCTGCATACCAGAATAACAGCAAAGGTAAAGAAGTAGGCTCAGTCAGAAAACTGGAAATTAATTTTCAATGTTGTTATTCCTATGGTATAAAGAGATTGATAGACTGAAGCTAAACATTGATTTATCCCTGCAGAGAATCCAGTGATAATAAAAATGAGTGGATCAAACAATATTATTTTTACCATGGCAGACAAAACTTTATTACAAATCTGAACTCCATATGGGACTAAATCCAGCCCTAGAAATAATAGCAACATGTACGCCACTCAAATTACATTTTGATAAGGGTTCAGACTACAAATTGCCCAATTCAAATACAGGAATGTAAAAACAAAGTCTGTAAACAGATTTATTTTTAATTCATTTAACACTACCAAGAAAATAAAATTTATTTACTGTCTACTATAAATCCTCCAACCTTCAAGCCCCAAGGCAGTCATCAATACAAATTCCTGACATTTAAAGCATGCATTAAAATCAGAATTGCATGAATACATGAAATGAGAGAGGTACGCAATACTTGGAATTTTTTAGCTATACTTAACATCATTTTGCAATTCCATGCTGTTTTGCTCATGGATTATAAATTTGAGATACACTTAAATAAGGAAACAGAAAAATCTAAATAGGTATCCAGGTGATTAGATGGTGTGCACTGACAAATTTTTCTAAGTAAAGAACGTCCATGATTTTTCTTGCTGGATATCTCTAAAATCCTTATTTTAATCATAATATTATCATAAGAAAAGAAAGAGCAGTGGAAAAGTTAAGATGGTAATACTGTACTCTAACACCTTCATTAGCAATAGTGATTTACACTTGAAACTTAGATGGGAATAACTAATACTAAAGCCAACTGAAAAAATCTGGATAGGTAACAACCTTTAATTTATTTTACTTCATTATATCTATACGTATTATATATTTAGTCAGAAATATGTCTTCGAGCCATATTTCTACCAAGCTTTTTTCCCTCTGAGAAAATCTGTTAGAATGAAATAAATGACAAAAATTTTCTTCACCTTTAAACTCAGGAATTACTGAGATCAGTGAAATGCAGTGGATATTATTCAGGGAAATATGTGCTTACTGACTTTGGATCAAACAAGGCCCTGAACTGTTTTCTGCCACTTTCCGTACTGATCAGGTTAAAATAATTTCAGGAAGAAAAAGCATTTTAAAATAAAGTTTCACTGGGTTTTACAAAAGGCCTAGTAATACGATTTTCCCCCATTATTCCCTACTAACACCACTAGGAGAGTATTTTCGTGTAAGAAAATGTGCAGTACCGTGGACCTACATCAATAAAGTACAGGTTTTAAAAATGCATAATCTTAGAGCACACTTTTTCTAACTACTGAAATATGAGCAGGTGGTTGCACACACAATTGGACAATAAACCAAAGGAATAATTCCTACTCTCAGGGCTATCTGAGCTCTATGGCAATCATCTGTGGAATGAGTTTACATCTAGACATTGAAAAATGACAGCTGCAAATGCTAAAAGGAAGATGCAGATGCATCTATATGCCCATTACCCAAAGAAAAAGATTCAACTAAGTCTCACTGAAAGAAATATCCCTTGTCCTACCTGGGAGAGAAACACTCAAGAAAATTATAAGACAACTGTCATTCTCTGGTAACAGAAATATGTCCAAAACTGGTTTATATTAGAGAAATTGCCAGGCAGCAATCTGAGCAATTATTCATTAGACAGTGTGTAATACCATTGTTCATTGTTCTATATATTGAATTTTAGAGGGATTAGGTCTGTTTTTTCCTAAACACTGTGGCAAATCTACCTTCAAAAAGTATCAAAATTTGGCCACACATACGCAGATCATACGACCCAAAAATTTTCTGGAATAAGGGAAGTAAATGTCCTATGCACAAAACAAAGGCTGAAGGGCTTTTTGGAGATAGTTTTCCACATAAAGATGCAGCAGCTTTTTGCTGTGAGAGAAGCATCTAGAAGATGATTCCCTAAATTGACTTGTAAAACTCTCCAAGCTTTGATGCAATATATCTTCCATATTCAGTATTTTGAAACATTTGTTTCAGTGCCTAGCTCTGAAGCCTGTTAACTAAGCATTGCTCTATGTGGTAGGAAACACAAAGAGGAAGAGCATAAAGAATAATTGGATAATTAAATTACTGGAATATTCTGAATGTGGAAAAAGAGACAATATATATAGAATTGTTTCAATGTACCATGCAATTAGAGTACACTGAGTATCTGTAACTGCTTGTCAGTGCAAAGCAGAAGCATTTTCTATAATGCTGTATATACACCTTTACAAGTAAGGAACATATTTCACTAAAAGCAACTTTTCTAAAAGGCAGATTTTAAGGATTTCAGAAAAAAAGAAAGTATGTCTCCATTTTAGTTGGCCATTTTCCGTATTTTTTTTCCAAAATTAGTTAAGAGCGAATAAACTTTTTAGTTTCACAATAAAACAGACGTTCACTTCAGATGTCATAATGAAGTGTTTAATTTCGGGTGAATAAAAGTAATGTTTCTTATTTTTGTAATTACCTCAAAAAAATGGCTTAGAGAAGTTAAAATGACTTCTCGCTAAGAACCAGTAGATATCTGTTTCTACTTGTAGAATCTAAGTAAAACTTCTCATTGCATTTCAAAAAAACGAAACCCGAAAAGAAACAACAAAGTAAAAGTTCCTCAGTTAGAAACAAAGCATTATGAAACTGAGCCATATCAGACAGAGCATTGAGTCTAGATCCCCATAGCTAGAAGCAATGACAGAATTTCTTTATAGGTCAATGAGCACAGAAAATTCGTCAAGTGAAAAGTACCAGTTTTCTTACTAACATCATGGACTGGAAGGACTGAAAATTCCTTTAATTGTGGAATGGAGAAACCTGATATTAGTCTTAAGTAAACGAAGACCAAGTAAAAGAGATGCAGACCTGAGGCACCATGAGATGAGGTGAAATAGAAGAAAATTTAAAAGGATCATTATAAACCAAATAGACATAAAGGCTGGGTTTTGGTAAGTTGTTCTTGCATAAGTTGAGTCAAGGCATGGTTTCGCATGGATCCTGAGAACCATGAGGTACCATTTCTAAAATCAAATGTTACAAGATAAGATAAGCAAGCATACAAGAAAATCCAAAGGAAGAGATAACACTGATGCTTTTGCAGGCAAAGTTCAAGAACAGCTCAATCTGATCTAATAACACTGAAACACAGAGAACTGAGCACCCAGTTAGTAAAGTTTTACCAATACACAGGCACTAGACCTAATAATGAAGCGTCTCTTGATAATTGCTTTTTTTTACAGCAACCATTTCCAGAATACATAACATACACATAAGGGTATCCTTAAGACCCTGTCCTGATGTGCAAGTTTCATTCCAGAACCCAGATGTGGAATGGCCTGATGTAATAAGGCATCAGCCTGAGGCTTTAGCCTGAAAGGAAATACATGATACAGTGAGTCTACTCTGCCAGACTCTACAAAGGGAATGTTCTTAATACAGGTCTGAATCATTATCCGATTCTAATAGATAAAGTAATTAGAATTTTCTTTCCAACATATTTTCCCTATGATCAATTTTATCTTAAATGAAAAAGAATGCAAATCTTTTATCTTTTTTTTTTTTTTTATTGCTTCAAGATGGGACAGTGTCAAATGGTTTGTGAGCAGCAATATTTTTTACTGAAAAAGCCTGTTTACCTAATTCTTCATGGTATATCAGGCTTTATCTTTTTTTCTATTTTTCAATAAATGATTTAATATAAGGAGACAGAAACAGGATAAAATATGACATGGGTTTATCAGAGGTAAAATACATAACACTAAATTGATGTCTTTCTTTTGACAAAACAGCTAATTGTCTAAACAAAGGCAATAATATAGATCTTATTTATCTGAACTACTGCCATCTGATATAAGTTAATATGGAAGTCATTAGTTAAGCTGGAGATTAGTATGTTCTCTGATGAAAAATGAACTAATGAAGAGATGATGGAAAGAATAGTGATGAATCCAGTTAGAGGAGTTTACCAGGAAAGGTCTCCTGGGACTGGTATGAGGATTGATCTTGAAACTTTTGCATTAATGTTGTTTCCTCAAAGACAGTAGCAATGACTTTATGATTTACAAATTAAACAAAATCATAAAGCATCACCGATCCAGAGGTGGCATGTGATATTATGAGCTGAAAGCACCTGAGTACAAAAGTAATAGAAATGGGATGAAAAAGCATTGTACACAGGTGAGGTTAATGCAAGCAGAACCGTTTATCTGTAAACTAGGTGATTATAAGCTGAAAGTGACAAAAAATCTTCCTAAATTTCTTACAGAATTACTGGAAATGTTTGTCTGTAAAAAGACAGGACGGGATTTCATAAATCTTTTCTAATTCTGTGTTCTTGCATTTCTAATTAGCAGTATTATAAATTCTAGTCTTTTTCTTCTGTTTAGACTTACTGGTGATGGGGTTTGCTAAAAATGATAGAGATCAGAGATCACATTGAACAGGTCCTTAGTGAATAGTATAGTGTGAGTTGTGTGTGTGTGTACAGAATCATATATAAATTTGCAGTATAGGCACCATAATCTGACTTAAATAAAGGATTACTAAATAGGTACTAATATAAACATGGAAAACCAGATGGTACTAAGAATATGTCTCATTCTTTCAATACAGTATTTCTGGATAAAAAACTTACAATATAATATGCATTATATTTTTATTATTCATATAGACATCATGTTTAATCTTTTAAATGTTGTTTGGACACCAAATCCAGTAGCATGTTTGTCTAGTTCCTAAAAACATTAGGAATATAAACATGTAATTATAGATTAAAGAGCTCTTAGGTCATCTTGTCCCGTCCTGGCCAATGTATGACTCCTCCCTATAATATATGCCTGAAAACTTTGGATGAGGTGATATTTTACATTATTTAAGTGATGGGTCTTACACCACTGCCCTTAAAGTATCATTCTTCTATCCTCTATATTTTTATGCCAATGAGATGTTTCAATCATATGTTTGGATATTTGGAAAAGAATGTATATGCTGCAGTTAATTGATTTGCAATAACTGTAATGCTGGTATTACTCCTACTTGTAAAAAATATTTCTGAGTGCATAGACTAAGTAATACTAAATAATAAACAAAAGAAAACAGTCTTGTATTTAGGAATAAGTTTTCTGAAGAACTTTGGTTTGTAAGCCCAATCCTCTGAAAACAGAAGCAATTAGGGAGTTCTAGGAAGCCACCCTTTAGCTGCTCTGGATTTTTCTATGCACCCTAGGCCTCAATGCATGTCTCAGTATTCTATAACAAACTCACAGTCTGCAATAAAAAATGAAATGCTACAACAGGAGGCAGAAAAGTCAAGGATAGCCTCAGTGTGCTAGGCTCTTGTAGTAAGGTAGTATAAATACTACTTAAGACACAGGTCTTAAGAACCAGACCTATTCCCACACAATGAATAAGACAATCTCCACCCCTCTCTTTCAAAATCTTCAATGAACATTTCCACTTAACTCTTCGCATCTTCATTTTTCCATCTTCCCCTAGATCACTCAAGTCCTCAAATTTTTAACATTTTTCTCACTAAAATTATGAATCTGGGTCTTCTTTACTGCTCCAAATATAAACATGTTGAGCCTTAGGTCACTATATGCACCTGCTCCCCTAACCTTACGGACCTATTTTGTATTCATCTCACACCTACACCTTCAGTTACATAGACCTGATTCTTATTGACAAGGATATACTTTCTGGTCTTTTGTTTTCTAGCTTGCCTTCTGTCTAGATGTTATCCTGATATGTCTAAAGGACATGAACACCATTCCTCATTGAATTCCATTAGGTCTCTTTGCACTGGTTGTCTTCCTCTCTGGGGGATTAGCCATCATTTGATGCTGCTTGCTTTAACCTCTAACCCAGCCAAAATACATCATCACTCCACTACCTATTTTGTCATTCTCACCCTACAGCTTTCTGTCACACAGGCCTGTTTTTGCAGATGTGATTTCCAGCTTTGATATTTTATGCTCAACCTCAGAGTTTTTTCCTCCATCATCTCCCCAAAGTCCAACAAAGAGATCTTTGTTGCTTTCAGCTGCATTGCCAGTCCTCTGAGATTCATGCATCTTCAGTTCCTGAATCAAATCTGATATTCCCCATACTGCTGGCATGGTTACTGTTTCTGTTTTCTTAACTCTCACCAGAAACAAAGCAAAACAAAACATAGGTTCATGTACTTGTCTCTACAGGTTCCCACTTCTGTATGCTGTCATGTTTTCTAACTTCCTGTTTCCTTCACATTTACAGATTTCTGCCCCAGGCAGTGGCTTTCTGTTACAATTGTGTTTTTGGCAAACCCACATTAATGTGTTGGTTTTTTGTTTTTTGTTGTTTTTTTTTAAACAGCTTTCATTTTCCTAATCAAATTCAAATTGTACAAAAAGCACAGACAAAACAACAAATGAGCTGAAATGATTTTCCAGGATTAGAGGATTTGAGGAAGTTATTCATCACCCAGAAAAGAGCAACATTTTGCTAAAGCTTGCATCCATCACAAATCTGCAGGAAATTAGCTTATAGAAGAAAGAATTGCTCCTTGAAGGATAGGTGTCCAAAAGACTGACCAAAGCATGTCTGGTTTATTATGCAGCAGCAGGGTTTATGTTGTTGAGGTGGGGCTGAATTTCTGTTAGAGTTTGCTCCATATATTCACCAACTTCAGAAAATCTAGCAAACAGCACAAAAAAAAAAAAAAAGCATCTTCATTACTCATATCATTCTCCAGAAAGAGAGAGGGCTCATTATGGCCCAGGAAGCCTAATGACCTTAGGAGGTCCTAAGTTTTATTTGCCTAAGAGCAAGATATACCTGCTCCCATATATCTCATCCATATGCCAACCATATAACTCCCTACTTATTTCTTTGCTCACCAGAGAAGAACTTGGAGCTTAGATTTCACTGTACAATTCATTTATTTGAAAAATATATTGCTATTATTTTTTCAGGGAATTTACAGACATGGGCAAATTTACTCATAACAATAATGACATTTCCTGGAAATAAAGGTTATAGTATCTAGTCAACATGATGCATACATGCCATTCACTGACTTACAGCTTTTAAAGCAGAGCATATGATCTTCCTACACAACACATAAAAATTCTCAATTTCTGGAGAACATTCTCAATTTCTAGAGAAATACTCAAAATATGAACAAAAGACATTCTTTACATAATGCACAGTTAAAGCATGTGACTTTTTGCCAGGGGACATTTAAAATGCTAAAAGTTTATGTGTTCAAAAAGTAAATTATGCAAGAACATGTACCACATTTACCAGAAACTTTTCTGGATTAGAGACGGCTGTGTGGAGACCTCGTAGCAGCCTTCCAGTATCCGAAGGGGGCCTACAAAGATGCTGGGGATGGACTATTCATCCCCACTGGGACTGTAGTGACAGGACAAGGGGTAACGGGTTCAAACTTAAACAGGGGAAGTTTAGATTGGTTATAAGGAAGAAATCCTTTACTGTGAGGGTGGTGAGGCACTGGAATGTGTAGCCCAGGCAAGTTGTGAATGCTCCATCCTTGGCA
>JAVHNF010031240.1:0-12218 GCA_034783455.1 Micropsitta finschii | reverse complement strand
TGAATGCTTTTTGAAAGTACTTTGTTAAGTTTTAAGACTTCTCTGCTTGGAGCAAGAGGAGGTGCCAGGTAATAGATCGGCTCCAGTCCCGCGAGCCAAAGGCGTATTGACAGGTCACGTTAAACAGTAATTCTGCTTTTTTTTTTTTTTATTTATTTTCTTTCTCTCGCCTTTTTTTTTTTTTCTTTTTTCATCTTTTTTTTAATTTTTTTTTTTTTTATTTATTTTGTTTTTTCCTGGTGGGTGCCAGTGACAAACAGCTCCAATCGCCCGGCTTATAACCCCTTGGTGGCTGGGACTCCCTCCCTCCTTTCCCACCCTTTCAGCACCCCTGGGAAGCCCCACCGAGGGAGGCCGGCTTGCTTGTCCCGGTATTTCCCAGGGCATTTCTCCTCTCCAGCTTCTTTTTGCTTGGGAAGAATCCTGTCATTTAGGACCACCTGCGGTGAGACCCCTGCAGTTGGCCGGGAAAGGTGGTTTTATGGTCCATACACCTCTTTTGGAGGAGGGGACGGTGGGCACTTTTCAGGGACTTCCCGCATTTACCTGTTCTGTTGACAATGTAAAGTAAATCCCACTTAAAAACATGATTCCTAGGCTCTGTAAGAATGAAGCATATATGTTTTTAGGGCTTGTTAGTGCCAGGTCATATTGACTGATTCCTGAATAGTTGCCATTGTGCCGCGCTTGCAAAAGAAACCCGAGCAAACACCGCCCGAGAAAGGCTTGTGGTTTTCCTTCCCCAGCGGCTGCAGGCTCGCACCCAACCCTGCGCCCTCACCCCGCCTCTCCTCCCCTTCCTAATCTCTTCCTTTAAAATTTGTTTAGAAAAGGAGGAAAAAAAGATAATTCCTGGGTAGGGAGAAGGGATCAAGCAGCGAGGGGGGTTAATGCACTTCCTGGGCAGCCCCTTTGCCATCAGTGATGATGGAGAGCGGTCGCGTTTTCTCATCGCTTATCTCGGTGGGGTTCTACCTGCCCAGGGAGGGGGTTAGGCTCCCCGCCGGTGCTCTGTTGGGCTGGGAGTGGAGCTCGCCTTTGGCTAGGGCCGGTACCGGTACCTCCAGGTCCCTCTCGGCCCCTCCCGGGGTGCGCTGGGAGGAAAACAACAACGTTTGTTCATTTCAAACCTCGGCAAACAGCTAAACTAGTTTACACAGTTGGTTTTGACGAACGAATAAATTGTTTTCTTTAAGTACACCGTCCTAAGCAAGCACACACTTTAAACTAGTTTTCCTATGAGACAGCTTTTTACTAGATTGCTTTTTCATTGCGTGGCTATCGAAATGAGATAATGACCAAAGAGGTGGAACCTAATCAGCCTTTTAGTTGAGTTTAAAGAGTCTAGAGGTAGTTTAAAGGTACCTTTGGTCATGTTTGCTGGCCAGCTGCAATGTTTGCACTACCACGTTATGATGGGGAGAGTAATGTGTTTGATAGATAAGGGAAAGAGGCTAGCCAAAAAGCAAGGTCAGGTGTGATAAGACTTGACACTTTTACTCATTTTTCACACACATGAAAGGAAACTTTAAAATATGAAGCAAAAAGGAGAACCTCGACATGCTAACATCTATCATAAACCCAATACATTAACAAACCTCACTTCTTATTTAATTAGCCCAAAACCTTATCAGAGTTTGGAACATGTCATGCCATGAAAAAGTTCTATTTTGTTAGCAACTGGGTATGTTCTAAAAATAAAACCTCACTGTTCATGGGATAATCACACGATTCCAGTTTTCCTTTTACATGTTTTATCTTGGCTTTAAAAATAGTGAATAAAATAAGTTATAAGCTGAAGATAAGAGTCTGTGAGTGTAACCAATAGTGAAGGGGAGGCGCAGGGTTTTAATAGAGGACAGAAATCCTGGAGAAGAAGGAAAAAATTGTCACTCTGGAGTTAAAATGTGTGTAAAACAAAACCACCAGGTACCAATGAAGAACTATAAAGTGGAACGTAACCAAACAATCAATGGCAAAACTCTCATTAACTTAAATAAGACCTGCCGTGACTTGAATGGTATTTCAGAAATACTCATGTCCAGGAGCACAGATACATATTATTGATCCTACATTCTATAAAAATGAATTGATTTTTGCTATAGATGCAAGAATTCTAAACCAGAGCTTAGGACATTTTTCTTGCAGAAAACGTTTCTGCCATCTTCAGTTGAAATCTAAGCTACACACTGAAGATTAATCCCTCGTCAACCTACATCTTCCACAAGCAAATAATTTCTGTCTGCATTCAGCAAAGTAATAGCAAGATAATATTTGCATAGCCATCTAAAACAGATTTTCAAAGGCAACTTAAGCTAGGTGTACAAAGGCACTTTCACACCTATGTCCAAATTGTGGCTTCTCAAAACGCCTAAGCTGCTGGTCAAAAGAAACCCAGTTTGCAGGCACTGCAGCTTTTCTCCCTGATGCCTGGCAAGTGCTTAGAATTTGCCTCTGGGCAGGTTTAGGGTTCTCTGTCCCTTGGCAGTGCTGAACAGCTTGGTGTTCTGTTTTCTTCCTGAGCCCTTCATAAATGAGGCCTTTGTGCTTGTCCAAAGGCTCTCATAGAGGGGGTTCTCAGAGGTTTAAAGGAGAAAACGGACTGGGTGAAGAAAAAGGACTGACCTGCTGTCTTTTCCCTCCTGGAAGGTGTGATTTCCCTTCCCTTCTACCAGCCCTGAAGGGGTTAGTTAGACTAGCCCTAGAGGGATGGTGATCTATGCTCAAGGTCTGAGAGGACATAAGCTCCTGCTCCATCTCTGCTGGGATCTGAAGGAGAGAAAAGGGCCACATTTTCATCAATTCCTCCTGAAATTGTTCTACTTTGCAGAAAAATTGGGCTAGAGGAAATGAGCAAGAATGAACATTGCTCTGTATCTCAGTGGCTAGAGCAGGCACAGGAGAAGTAGAGGAGGAAATGTAGTTCTTGGTTGAACCTGTTAACTCTGTGATTCCCTGTGGTGTCAGGCACCTAAAATATTGCTGCTGCAAATCCCAGCCCTAAAACTCCTCAGTTCCTGATGCTGTTCCAGTCTTTGGTTCCAGTCTTTGAAGGAAGGAAACTGGATGTTGAACGGTCCCTTGATTCCCACTCCATACTAGGCTCCAGGGTAGATCCCTGAGTACGGACTGGAAATTCACCTGAAGGAGCTTGATCTTTTCATCTCTTTCCTGCAGAGCCCAGTGTGGTACTTGAGGTCCCTGTGCAAACAAGAGCTCATGTCCCATGGCTGGTACTGTCACGCTAGCAGGGCCCTGTGCCAGCGAACAGCTCCTAATCAGGTGGGGCTCAAATACCTGCATTGTTCCCAGGGCAAGTGCATTTGATGTGCTCTCACACGTACAAGCATAGGAGGAACTTGAACACACATTTAAGGCTTATGAGATTTAGATACTTACAATGCTTTGGAAAATAAGTCTGACACACCTGAGTCATTTGGGCATTTTTATAGTACTACTCTTAAGCACCTGCTTAATTGATGGCACATGAGGGATCTGATAGACTTCACTGAGATATATTGTGTCTAAAATAAAATGTGAGGTTCAGGGCTTTGCCCCACAGGGAAGGGATCACTCACCCACTTGGAGATCATACAATGTCTTAACATGCTGCTGAATCATGACCAAGGCAACAAAAGTACAAGAAAGCCTGCATGGATGAAGAGGGCAAAAAGAAGTTTGTCAGGCTTAGCAATAGTCCTGAAAATAATACAGCCCAGTATCCTCTGCAGAATCAGTCACTTCCAGCAAGGACTAGTGTAAGAATGACTAAGTGTTTTCCACATCACCATTGAAGGGAGCATATTTCCATCTCTGGAGTGCCTTTCTACTCCTAAGTCCAAAAGGGAAATGACTGGTGGGTGCAAACATTCCTCAGAGTAATGGGCAGCCAACTTGACTCCAGCTGGATTACATTTCCCATAAAAAACCAAAGGAAACCTAGGTCTTCAGTAATGATTTTCTTCCTATAGAAGCCACCTTGTACTCTTTTTTTTTTTTTGGTCTCATTTTAATAATCTATATCAGTGAGTGTTGTTTTTTAGCTGATTTTAATGTCAACTGGGGATTAATGTGCATTAATTAAATTGACTGTATTTTCTTTAATGAGCACAAAAGGATTTTATGTTAATACTGATGATCCTAATAAGGATTCCGTCTACTTATCTGTATTTTCTCAACATCCTGAAATATTTTATTAGGAAACAAATTAATTTAGTTAGTATCACAGGGTAAAAATAAAAGCTACCAGGTACCTGCTAACTGGGTCTGGCATTAGCAAGCCATACGATGGTTAAGCTGGAAGAACTGCATTTGGTTGCAGAACTGTTGATCGCAATGCATTACTTTAAACTGAATTTATGCCTTTTATTTTTCGTTTGGCAGGCTGACTCTCTGTATTGAAAACAGTATTAAATGAGTACCTGAGTAGCCTTAAAAGAGCTGCTGGAAATGAAATCTGGGTTAGGGCTCATACTTCTTTCCTCAGAGCTAACAAGTAGGAAACAGAGGATTACCTGAGACCAGATGCTACAGAGGGATTACAAATAGGTAGACAGGTATTAATGTATGACCCCCTTTTTGCTGTTCAGGTTGATAATGCAGATTAGTTTCTAACTTGTTAAAAACCTATAATATAATAACAATCATTGACAACAAACGAAAGGAATACATTTATTTGCATGCATGAATATATCTGTGTCAATATATTTTTATACATTCACAGCTGTTCCGAGCTTGAAAGACACTTGACTTGCTGAGCAAGCATTTAATAAAAAGCCCATGGAAATGTTAATTAATGGTATTTGGTACTAAATGCTCACTTTGATGCTAAAATGTTACGCTGCACAGATTTAAAATTCATTCGGCATTTTTTGCCCTTGTTACCATCTGCAAATTTCTGCCCCACACCCCATTCTCACATCAGGTTGCTGAAATAATTTGATAGTATTATAGCATATGCCAGTAATGAACACTAGGGATGGCTTCTGATCCCACTACACCTGTTTTAACATCATGGCTTTCAATTGCATGATTTTTTGTCTGCTGTTTGCCTCATTTGCCATGGTTCAGAGGACTATCCCAACCCAAAATGCCCTTGGTTCTGCACAAGCATGTAGGGTAAGGCAACATTTCTCAAAGAACTCCCAAGAACTTCAGCAGCTGTCAGCTGCTAAATAAATAAGAGCAATTGCAGGGAATTCAGGAAAAATACTCTGCTGAGCAAAGTTACTCAGGCATAAAATAGTCTGTAAGACCCAGTAGGAAGTAGAGATGTAAGGAACCTGACAGCAAGAATAAGGTATGCGCGGAGACGGGGGATCTGACGGCTTTCAAGGTCTAGGAGCCCTCTTTGCCCACACCAAGAGACATGGAAGAGAACTCTGTGAGTTCTACTGAAGGTAATCCTTGTTTCCTAAGCCTTGAGGTATTGGGAAGTTTAGCCAAGAGTGGTAAATATACCTTTTGGGGCTGATAACAGAGCAAATTGCCAAATCTTGAAAAAATGAGTTAAAGAAAAAAGATTGCTTACATTTCAAAGACTTTAAACTGTGCTTATAATATGTTACTGATGTGATTGCAGAACTACTTTTAATTTACATTTGTCCTCAATAAGAACAATTTTCCATGTAAATGAAAGCCCAATAATGATTTAAACATATCTGAAAATAATTCCTTTGGTTGAAATACTGCAAAAAGGAATCATTTCCTCCAAGAGACCAGAAAATTATTATTTTTTAGATTAAAATTCCCCCTGAAACAGAAATAAAAATTACAGTTGTCTCCCTTATAATGAGAGAAAAACAACGATAAGAAATCCATCTATTTTATGAACTTGCAATAGATATATAGGTGTGTATACTTAGATGTTTAGGCATTTATTCCTTCATACTGTTTCTTCACATTTAGTTCAAGTTTTATTCAATGTTTATATGGAGTTTTAATAACATTTCTATTTACCTTGTATCCTTCTTGACAAATTAACCTTTTTCAACAATAATTAGAAAGTACATAATCATATTACAACATTAATCAATTAATTAAAGACACTGGTAGGTAACCTATAATTAATATAAAATAATGCCTTAATTATTGTTGGTTTTGACAATCTGGGGCTGAAATTCTATTTGTAATATCTCATGCCAGTATTCCTTAGTGTGATTACAGTGTATGTTACAGTAAAATATTTCATTATCATTTTAGCAGTGTGTACAGGAGAATTAATTTTTATGCCAGTTATCCCCAATGTATCTAGGCATTGACTTCTACAAAATGGACTGAGAACCTAATTGTGAGCAGTGCATTTTGTGTAGGCCACCAAAGAGCTCCAAACCATAAAACCATGATAAACATCATCCACCACATGGCAGATCTCCACTAAACCTGGCTGAAGAGTAGGGTCGTGCTCATTCTCTCACTGCTTTGAGATTATAGTGTTCACAAGTGGTAAGTGGGGCTGTGAGATTGCTGTGTTTTCTGTTGAGTACATGTGGCAATCTTGCGTGTTTGAATTAAAGCCATGTAAAATACAGCATCAGGCAAAAATGATCTGCCATGTGTTGTTACAAAAATTGGGTTTTGGAAAATGAAAAGTCCATTTCCTGTTAGGGTACTTTAAAAATCCTGAGCACATTGAAATGTTTTATTTTCCTTCTTTAATCTGAAGTAATTTTGAAGTTAACCCTTGGGAAAAGTTATTAAGGAAATTTAAAGGTAACTTGACAAATTGGTCAAAAAATTGTTAAATTCTGATGTAAAAAAGTGTTTTGTGAGACAGATAATGACCTATTCCATCCTATCTAACAACTGGACTTGAAAGGTAAGAATGCACCAGCTGTAGACTTGAGTGACTCTGTTTAGGTCTCCACTCTGGATGCTTTCTACATGTGACAACTGGACCATAAGCTAATTAGAGTCCATCTTCCTTCAGTTATTCTTCTAATGGCTTTCTATATCACCCTTCACTACATATTCTTCCTTATTTAATGAAATACAGAACTGAATACAGTGATTTGGAACCTTTGCTGTTTCTGTCTCCGGAGACTGACTCTAAATTCTCACTCCGAAACCCAAGGTGAAACCTTCCTAACAAAAAGAGAAAAATCATTCTCCAAACTCTGAATTGTGGTCCCTCTCCTTCCTTAATGAATTGGGAGATTCATTCACCCCACAGTCTGAAGGTAAAACTTTCCCTATTAGGCTTGCACAAGAAGTAGACTCATTTGCAAATATTTAGCCCGGCTCTGCAGCCCTCCCCAGGGACACCTTGGGCAGAAATGTCAGCCTGAGAACTTTCAAGAGAGTAAAACCACAAAGTTCTGATCTGACTATAAATGTTACATTGCATTTCATTATTGGTTTGGCACACGTTATAGCAGATGAATAGACTGCTTCATCTGTACGTTTGAATTTCTGTACACATACCTGTCATGAGTGGTATTTTTGAAGGTTGCTGCCTTGGTTAGATGAAGACAATAACATTTATTTGTGCAGGGATTGCACTAAATATTGGCATGTGTGTAAATGGAGGCTGTAGTCAGAAAATACCATCCATTAAGATTTAGGGGATGTCTTTCAAAGCACCTAAATCTATGCCTTGTTCACTTGCATATATAAATACCTGCATAAACAAATTGAGGCATCAGTGTCCAGTCTAGATCATGGCCTTATAAAAGCAGCTCCTGTGCAACAGTCTACTTTACAGTTTCCTCCGCACTAACCACCTCCTTTCATTGCAAACTTAATGATTGCTTTCAAGTGCACGACAAAAATGAGATGAGAGAGTTTGGGGAAACCTCCTTGTCAGGGAAAACCAACACCTTGAATTAAAGGCGTCAAACATTTGAGCCTTTGCAGTCAAAGCTGTGTTTTCAGAATATAAAACTAATAACGCGCATTGAAGTACTGAAATACTATAAAGGAGAAAAGTCCAGTAAACACAGCCCCTAAAACTGCAAAGAGATGCTTGCTTTTGATCTGCAGGAGTCTCTCCTTCTCTATATTGTGTAGGAAGAACCACTCAGCTGAACCTGTGGGTGCTGCCTACAGCAATATTTTAGCAACTTGATTTTAAAACACCTCCACACTGCCATTTCTTGGGACTCTTACCATTCACTTTTCTCTGTATTATTTTTCTGCGTTATTAATCTAAAGAGCAATGTTGCTGTTTCTTCCTCTTGTTTTGTCCATAAATTGATTTATGTTACAATGGGAAGTTGCATTACGCACCCTTGTGTAAAACATGCTGAACACTAAAGAATAAATGGCTATCTACCACTTGAAGATTAATCTCCTCTCTGAGTATCTGATACTACAGAGCACTCACAGGTGGGAAAGAGCATTCTAGCTACAGGTTTGTGTTTTTAATAGCATATGAAAGCTGTTGTCAGTTTTTTTTCTGTAGTATTTATTTGTCATCATCATCACCAGAGTAATTCATCGTAATTCTACTGTACATTTCATCCAAACCCCTCGGAGTGCTTTACAGGCATTAATTATCCCAGCCAACTCATGCAACATGTAAACGATGCATAAGGATAATTTAACAACTGAAAGGAGCTAGTTGTGAGGTAGCTCTATAGAGGTTGTAAATTACTAGTACAGGCTATCTAAGTAAGTTAGTTGTAGCATCACAGAGCTGAAAGGTACACTAGCCAGCCAAAACCGCGATAGGGCATTAGCAAGCAGAGTATAATTATGATTTTGCCAAGTCACAGAATGTGTAAGGGTATTCCTTCAGTGCTATGTGTGCTGGCATTTCTGTGTTCTCAGTTCACTGGGGATGATGTGCATTGCTGCAGACTACAGAAGAAAAACATTTTTTATCTAGGCAGGCCAAACCTATGACTTTTGGCCCGAAAGTTCAAGGAATAAAGAGGAGTTTTCTTTAATAAATAATCAAATAAATTGAAACCATTTCTCATAGATTGTATTTACAAGGCTGTTAGTTCTTGATTGCATCTCTAAGACATCCCCAACAGCACAGGGACTGCCACTGCTGTGCTGGTATATGGGTCACTTTTACTGAGACTAGAAATGCCAGTACTGAAACATTATCTGGTGATAATGTGACAGGATCACACAAGAAGGCAGTAAGGATGAATGCAAGTATGGATGCAAATATTGCTATTATACCAATACAGGAACCAGAGCATCTGTTTCCTGAATTACTAAGCTCTTGGTGGGCTACTCACCTCCACATGGAAGGAACTTAAAACTTGTATTTCCAATGCTTTATGGAAACTTTAATTAAGAAGCAGAGATCATCTTAGTCTTGAAGAGAATGCTGCTATTTTATAATTCACTGAAACCACAGTTTATGGAATATTCATGGTTTAAAACCACATTTGCAGTAACAATGTTAATTTTCCTCCTTTTGCCAGGATTTATTAAAAGGTAATTGGCCATCACTACTTCCCGTCAGCTGCTCACCTCAAAACAGTTGCTGTTTTTGACATCAGTCAGCTGTTGCCATGGGAAAGATTAGGTTGTCTTAATTGCACATGTTGTCAGTTAAAAACATCAGAGGAAGAAAAAAAAAGCCACAGCCAAAAGCTATGACCACAGAATATCTAGGCGTGCTTGTAACAAAAACTAGAATAAATACACAAGGAATAGAAACTATTGCTCATTTTAAGGTCAACAGGATCAGTTTTCAAACAGCAGTGCTGAAGGTGAGGTTTAGGGATGCATCTCCTCTCATCTCCCCTACAGCAACTCATGCCTGCTTATTTCAGGGTGAAGATACAGGCTTTTAACAGATGTGGATGTGGCCCCTACAGATGAGTGCCTCTGTCCCCTGTGCTTTGAAGAGATATGGAGTGGTAACCTGTACAAATATGTGGGTGTCCTAGCAAAAGGTTTGTCAACAAGATTCAAGGTCAACATATATCAAAAAATGAGGCCTGGCTAATTTACTGTCATTCATGCACTTGGACTTAAGCAGCAACGAAGGGGTTAACCATAAAGTATTTCACCTTGAACCTTGCACTCTCTTTATCTAGCACACCATAATAAAAGATCAAGAGTTCCTGCTTATTATCTTATTTTTCCTCCTTGTTCCACTAGGCTAGGGCCCAGACTAGTTATGGATTAACACTGTGATCAATAGTAAGCTTGCTGTCTCACTCTCGGCAGGGGAAAATGAACTCAAAATGCAGTCAAACTCTTATTGATCAAGGATATAGGTCTCACTTTCATTACCTCTGTCTCCTGATAACCCACATATAATGTGATGAGTTGCTAATCTCTCTGATTTTCAATGGACCCTTCACCCCTCCTGTCTTCGCAGTAGAGCTTTTATTTTTGCCTCTTCTGTGTAATGCTTGTAGCATTAACTCTCACTCTATTGCCATCAGACCTGGTCAATCAGGATTCATAAAAAGACTTTTAGATAGAATTGGGCCAACAGTGTTAGGTTTTATATTTGTGTATCTCCAAGTGAGTTACCCTTCAAAAATAAAACAGATTGGACAGGTAGAAGAGAAAACTGCTTCACCTACTGCCCAGACAAAGATTAGGTAGTAGAGAACTACTCAAACCCATCTCAGAAGATGATATTTATGTGTATGCTTGCATTAAAAACATAGACTGTAACATGGTACATTCATAACTTTAAATTTCCTTCTTCTGTCTATTGTGGATAAAGACCTATTTCAAGTCCACCTATTTTTATCCATAATTTTGATTACTCACAAAGAAATACTCGTTAATTCCTTAGAATAAACTTTGTTAGGTATATACAAGTGAGGGCACTTCATATACAAAGTTAGCATTTCCTCATAGCCCCCAAAACAAACAGCATCAAAAGAAGGGCAGAAAAGCAGTTTATTGACAGTGGTACCATTAGCCAGAGAAGAGCTATTTGGTCATCTTCTGTGAATTTTTAGCAGGCTCAGAAACAACCTTGTGTTTAAAATGTTCAAATGAAGAAATTTCCTTCTGGAATACAGTGATTTGCTTGACTCAAAAATGGTTGGTATTGATGTCTTAATTGAATTTTTAACCCCAAATTATAAAAATGTTTCCTTTTGATGAAATCTATGTTTTCTTTATTTATTTTCCATTGATATTGACAGGTGTAATGATAAAACTGAACAGAAATTAAAGTCTAGTAACAAGTTTGAAAGGAAAAAAGAGCTCCTAAAATCATGAAATCTGGAAGGCTTTTTGCCTGATTTGGAGATAAACAATTTTTGAAATACTGGAATTCTTGGCAAGATAAGATTCCCAGTGTCAGCTAACCCTACTATCTTGAAAAAAAGATAATTTGCTGGTGAGCTAAGCCACTGGATTAAAGTAATCAGAACTGTGTTAGACTGTGTTAATCAATGTCCCCAAGCAATGCTTTTCCCAGTTTCCTTCAAACAAATACTCTGTGTACTTCTATCAGGTAATTGAACCAGGTCCCCTCACATACTGTGTCACAGGAATTCAAACGACAGTTCTTGTAGATCCAGTCCTTGTAGATCCTACAAAGTGAGTTGTTATTAGCATAATTATTTGTGTGATCTTCAATCAAAGATGTCATCACATTTTCTTAAACATAATATAGATTAAAAATAAGACATTATTGATTGCTTCTGAAAGAGAAAGGTCTCAAGTTTCATGTGCAGTGTTTGCCTTCGGTGGTAGTTTTCTTATACATTAGATAACACTCATAACCTTGTAGCCACTGTGAATACTGAGCTTTCTTTTGAAGCTTACATCAATCATATAATTAAGACATCTTAGTAGTACTTTTGCAGTCTAGCCAGATTGCGATCTGTGCTCCCTGGGCCTGTTTCTGAAACTTCAATTCATGTTGGTTCTTTTTTGTATGTGTGCATGTGTCACGTAATTACCACTCTACTTTCTTTATGCTTCTTCCAGGTACGCTTTGCGGTTGGTCCAAATTTCTTTAGATTAGCCTTCCTGTTAGCTCTAAGTCTTTCCATTTTATTACAAAGAAAAATTAATTGGGTTCTAATAATGAGGTAGGCATGCAGGGCACTCACCAATGAAATACAATTGTTTGTGCATAATAGAATCTCTATGGTGGCATCTGCTTGAACAGCTAAATCAAAGACCAACCAAAATCACTGGTTAGAGATAATTATCTTTGCTGTAAAACATGCTCAGATCTATATGGTAAGATAAAAGCTCACCCATGGTATCACTAACCAATACCTTTTTTTTTGTGTGTGGGTGTGTGTGTGTGTGAGGCACTAATGCATTAGTTA